>VWZZ01002594.1:112070-123983 GCA_013399095.1 Psophia crepitans
GCCCAGGACACGGGGGGCTTTCTGGGCTGCCAGCACACACTGCCGGCTCATGGTGAGCTTCTCATCCCCCAAGTCCTTCTCCTCAGGGCTGCTCTCCATCCATTCCCTGCAGAACACTCCTCATGATTTCGTCGCTAATCCCTGACTTTTTAACCTTTGTGCTCACCTGTCTGTTGCACCTTTCTGGCACATGCTTTATCTTCACCATCTGTGGCCACAGATGCCACATCTGCTGCTGCTATCTCCAGGCTGAAGATGCGCAAATCTTCTCCATGCTCCTGGTCTCACCCTACAACTGTGCTCTAAATCTCTCTGCTTCGAGCACTGCCTGTGACGGGTACACACTCAAAAAGGGAGACACTGCATTTTCCTTTCCCATGGTGTCTGTCAGATCCACATTCTGCCCTGGTTGTTTCTTTCATGAAAAATCCACCATCTTCTCTCCATCCACTGCTTTACAACCCATAATCATCACACATCTCCCCTGCTATAGCCTCCTTCTTGAAGATCCTGCGTATCTTCAGTGGGCTTCTCTGGCTCACAAGAGAGGAAACAATTATAATCCTCATCTCTTCTGGAACACACCAGCCATTCAGAAAGTCACAGAATCCCGGACTGGTGGGGGTGGGCAGGGCCCTCTGGAGATCACCCAGCCCAACCCCCCCCAGAGCAGGGTCACCCCAGGACGGGCCACCCCAGGGTGGTGTCCAGGCGGGGCTGGGGTCTCTCCAGAGAAGGAGACCCCACACCCTCTCTGGGCAGCCTGGCCCAGGGCTCTGGCACCCGCAGGGGAAAGAAGTTTCTCCTCATGCTCAGGTGGAACTTCCCGTGTCCCAGTTTGTGCCCGGTGCCCCTTGTCTGAGAAGTCTGTCCCCAAGACCTGGACGCCCCCCCCCGGAGATGCCTGGAAAGAGGACAGGCGCTCAGTGGTGGCTCAGCATTGATCAGATCCCTGCTCAGTCTTCTGAGAGTCTCAGTCTTCCTTCCCCTCCCCTCCCCTTCCCTTCCCTGGCTGCTTTTCTGCCCACCCCTGTCCTGCTCACCTGCCTTTACAAACAGCTCTTGCCAGTGTTCTGGTCTTAGAATCGTTTTGGTTGGAAAAGACCTTTAAGATCATCAAGTGCAACCGTTAAGGTAGCACTGCCAGTCCCACCACTAACTCATGTCCCTAAACATCTACGTGTCTTTTAAACACCTCCAGGGACGGTGACTCCACCACTTCCCTGGGCAGCCTGTCCCAGGGCTTGACAACTGTTTTGGTGAAGAAATTTTTCCTGATATTCAACCTAAATGTCCCCTGGTGCAGCTTGAGGCCATTTCCCCTTGTCCTACCAAGCTTGTCTTCCATGGCGCTGGCTTCCTTTCCGGCTGCGCTGCTTGACAGCCTCGTTTCGTTCCTCCCCCACTGGAAACTGGCACAACGCTCGCTGAGGAAACCCGTTCAGGTTTTGTAAAGGCACAGGAGCTCCGGGAGGGGTTACAGAGGGAGCAGAGCTGGCTTCTCTGCCACCCAACCGGAGGAGCAGACTTCAGCTGGCTGGAGGCCAGGGGAGGGCTGCGAGGCTGGGGGAAGGTACCTGGCTGCTGGGTTCAGCTCGCGTCGGGCAGGAGGATGAGCCCGTGCCGCCGCATCTCCACGCGAGAGCAGCGGTCCCTGGCTTTGTGGCACGGTCGTTGGATTTCCTCTCCTCCTCTGCTGCGTTCGCAGCCTGTGGTCAGTGAACACGAGCGCTTGATTGTCCCGCAGCTTCTGCTTTGTGTTTGTGGTAAACGAGGTCTAAAAGAAAATAATGTGTTGTAGGTTTAATCGCCGGCCTGAGGTAATGCCGACAGTTGCAGAGAAACACCTAAACTAACCCAAGCTTCCTGTTTTGCGGAGCAGCTAGTCCTTTTAACTCTTAAACTGTTTGGCTTCGTGTGGTTTTTCTTAGGGGAAGTTCTTGGAACAGCAATAGCAGAAAACGTTGGATTAAAGGAACTGAAAATCAGCTGGAACCATTTCCATAGCCAGGGGGCTGCTGCCTTGGCCAGAGGCTTGGGGGTATGAACTGTTTTCGCTCCTCCCTTTACATTCTGAGAACTCACACGAAGCTTCACCTGCGTAAAGGGGTGTGAGTGCCACGGTGTGCTGTTTGCCCTGCACCCTCCCTGCCCGGCAGCCATCTGTCATCTGGGATCAGACGGAGCGTGGAACTAAGGAAGGAAATTCATCCCTTGTCTGTTGACATATTGCTTATGTTTCCATCTCTGTCGTTCCCTTGTTAGAGTCAGAAGTACCCAGATGAATGTTTTAAATTGTTTCATTTCACTTCTGATTCATAAATCAATCCAGAAATTGTTTGGGTTTATTTTTACTCTACTAAAAGAAAGGAGCACCTCATTAAAATAAGAAACAAGTCTTCCAACCTCTTGGGTTGAAAGGGGCTGCTAAAGCGAGTTACTTTTACCTCTTGTCTACCGCAAATCGCGTGTGCCGTCCGAGGGCTCGGGGAGCAAGCCCCCAGCTCCCGGTGGAACAGTGGTGCGCAGGCAGGATAGTTCTTCAAGGTTGAGTCCAGTGGCAGGGAGGCTTCCAGCGTGTGCTTGTGTCGCTCCACAGCCAAACGTGTCCTTCAGAGCGCTGGATGTTTCCTACAATGGCTTTGGCAACAGCGGAGCGGCTGCCTTGGGGGAGGCTCTTAAAGCCACCAGCGTGCTGGAAGAGCTCAGGGTTAGGTGAGTCACACTCTGCTCCTGCTGCACGGTTTCTCCTGTTTTGCAGCGGTGGGCAAAGCCCCGGCCGCCACTCGGATCTGCTGCCGGCAGAGAGCAGCCGCTGCGTGGGGCAGGGGGAGCGCCGCAACGTTCTAGTGCTGCTGGTCTCATCCCGAATCCCAGTTCCTCTCATGGCATCACAGAATCCCGGACTGGTGGGGGTGGGCAGGGCCCTCTGGAGATCACCCAGCCCAACCCCCTGCCAGAGCAGGGTCACCCCCAGCAGGGGGCACAGGGTGGCGTCCAGGCGGGGCTGGGGTCTCTCCAGAGAAGGAGACCCCACACCCTCTCTGGGCAGCCTGGCCCAGGGCTCCGGCACCCGCAGAGGGAAGAAGTTTCTCCTCATGTTCAGGTGGAACTTCCCGTGTCCCAGTTTGTGCCNGGCTTCTCCAGGCTGAACAGCCCCAGCTCTCTCAGCCTTTCCTCAGGTCAGAGATGCTCCAGCCCCCTCATCATCCTCACAGCCCTCCCCTGAGTGGGGGTCACAGCTGAGGGGCTGTGGGACGTGTTACGGGATGTAGGGGAAGAGCATCTGGGAATTGCACAGAGGGGGATGCTTAGGGGAGGAACTGAGGGAGGAACTCGCTCCGGGGGTGTGGAGCTGTGGCAGCCTGGCCAGTGGGATTTGCCAGCTCCTCACCGCTTCCAACCTCTCAAATGCAACCGTTCAGTTGGAAGGAGCTGCCCTAAAGTCCCTCTGGATCTGACACGTTTTCAGCGCTGTGTGCAGCAGGTTGCATACCCTTTGCCTGAGCGATGTGGCTCAGCGTGGGCAGCATGCCTGTTACCTGTTTCTAGCAACAACCGTATGTCGGTGGAAGGAGCTCTGCACATTGCAGCTGGCCTGAGAGAAAACAAGACTCTGAAAAGACTTAACGTGAGTCACCTTCCTGGGAAGGTAGGAAAGCCTCGTACGCTTACGGACTGGAACCTGTAGAACAAATCCACGGCAAAATCAGGGAGCTGCTTGCCCCAGCCCGACTCCCCCCTTGCTTCCCTGGTTGCAGTGCGCTCTCAGTAGGACAGAGCGCTTGTACCCAGCAGTTCCCTCGGTGAACAGAGGTTTCTGTCAGCCTGCCACCGTGTGACCCGCAGCCTGTCCTGCCCTGTGACCCGCAGCCTGTCCTGCCGTGTCTCGCAGCACGGGCAGCCTCCGATTTCTGCAGCAGCGGAGTCCAGCTCGGCTGTGCGGGTGGCACGGGGATGGCCGCTTGGGGCCCGCTGCTGCTGGCACTGGAAGCAAACGCTGCTGGTATCACCCACTGGGCACCACTGGTACTGTCAAGGATCACACAAAAAAACCCCAAACCCGTGTCACACATCCCCCTGCCTTTTCTGTTCTGACTGCAGATGGCCAGGAATCCCACGCAGAGCGAAGGCTGCTGTGGGGTCCTCCAAGCTCTGCAAGCGAATGCTGGCACTGGCACAGAGATCCTGGACCTGCCAGTGAGTGTTACACCAGACAGGAGAGGGACAGGAGGGAAGAGGGTGAATGTGTGGTGTATGGACCACAAAGTGCTGCCAGAGGGGACCTGGCTCTGGCGTTGTTGCTGCCCAGTGAGCGCTGGATGTGGCTGGAATGGCCCCCACTTGAAACGGGCATGCCTGGCTGCGCCCAGGCCCCACTTTGTGGGCCTGCAGCAGCACCAGGGTGCGTGGGTGCGCCGAACCGGGCATTGCTCGGGCTTGGGGCGGCAGCAGGGTGTGGAGGACGCAGGGCTCGGTTCTCGGTGCTAGGCGCTGGGAGGGATCTGGCTGCCTGCGAATTTGGAAATGCCCTGGGGAGCTTGAACTGTCTGCTCTCATGATGCAGATAGTTTTGGAAGGATTTCTGTCCCATTTTTAATGGAGCTAAATGGCCCTGGATGGCACAAGAACTTCCACTTTAACATCTACCCCGTTTGGGAAGGGTGCTGGATCTGAGAAGGCTGAGTCTGGATCTGTGTCAGCAGGCAGGGCTCGGCACAAGGCGTCTCATACGCCCTACCAAAGCTTCTGGCAGAGAGGCTCCGTCTTAGTGCCCTTGGGGTCAGTTAGCTGGCGACTACTTCTGATTTCTAAAAAGAGAAGACAGTTACTCTGTTGTTTATTGAGGAGGGATTCGTGTTGCCTAACTCGTGCGCAGCGTAGGTGGCTACGTCTGAGGCGATTACATGAGATCTGTGTACAGAAGGTGGGCGTTTAATCCGTGGTGTTTAAGGCAAAACGAACACGCCTAAGCGTGGAGGTCTGCTTTGGCACGGGGAGATGTGCCCCCGGCTCTGCTGGCTGTGCTGGCTGTGTCACCGCGGACTGCGCACGGGACTGACGGTGAGCTCAGAGGACACAGTTTCCCTGCAGACACCAGCATTTAGTCAGGTTGATCCGGTCCTGCCACCCTTTGCTATGAACAACGCAGACACCATCCGGCTGGTCCCCGAGGTGTTGGGCCTTCCTCTGTCCTCCAGTGGCTGTCCCTTGTACCTCCTCCTTCCCACCCGCTTTAACTTCTCTTTCCGCAGACTGTTCTGGGCTTGCTGTCCGTCCTGGCGTTGTCCTGACTTTCTCTGCAGGTCTTTCGTTCATCTGCGGGTTTTTTGACAGGCTGTTTCCCACCTTGGTGCACTTCTTCAGCTCACTGTCTTTCGGTTGCACTGCCGAAACTGGGAGCAACTCACCTGAAAACCCATATCTTCCTGCTGCTTCACCATCACTTCGGCTCTCCTGCCTCTTGCCCTGGGAGCAGGATGCTGCTGCTTGTGGAATCTCACCGCCACCGGCAGTGTGGTGGTGTTGGCTGACAGCCCTGGGTCTCCCAACCTTGTGTCAGAATTCCGTGTCAGGCTTTAGAGCGCACAGAATATATTGCAAGATCCGTTTCCTGCGGCAGCGTAAATCATACCACGTGCTTGCTTACCTCCTGCCCTGATTTTCCCCTCTAGGGCATCCCTGCGAACCACGAGCTTGCAGAGTTGCGTGATGCCGTGAAAATACCTTTCCCAAATCTTCTTCTCAGACACGGTGGGAACACACAGTTGCAGAGGAAAAGCCGGTGGAAGGTTGAGCTTCAGCCTCAGCCCAAAGCGGTGGCTGATTCCCAGAGTGCAGTGCCTTAAACGTGCGTCCTTGGGGCTGCTCCTCCGGCGCCTCTGCTTAACACCCCGGTCCCACTCGCCAAGCGTGTGACACGAGGATGCCCCAGGACGGTGCTGAAGGCAGGATCTGTGGAGATACCGGCTTCTTCATCACTGCTGACTCTTGGAAGTTTTCCTGTCTTTTCACTTCAAGATTTCTGCCGCAGCCAGCTCCGAGTCTCTCCCAGCACGTCCAAGAGAGTCCCGCGGCTCAGAGTCCGGGGGCTCCTTTTCAATCGTCGTCTTTGTGCGTAGGGACGTTTGTCTGGTGGAACAGCACGTGCTGGTGCCTGGATCCACAGCCCGCTGCAGCGGGCTCCGTGCCGCCCGAGAGCGCGCGTTATGTAGGAAGCAGAGTCCTCCCCAGAGCCGTGCTGTGAACAGCCGCTTTCTGCCTCGGGCTGCTTCTCCGGTTACGCCGCCCGGATCACCTGCCCTGAACCGGCAGACACACCGGTGTGGTGACCCATTTTCAGCTGCTTCCTGCCACAGCCCTCACGTGGAGCCTGTGCTCTCTGGAGCAGAGCCCCTGTCCTGGGCCACGACTGCCGTTATTTCCTGGGCGCGCGCTCTTGCTTTGGTCAGTGTTAGGTCGGATGGGTGCTACAGGTCGCCTGGAAAGAGGACGGGCGCTCAGTGGTGGCTCAGCAACCACAGCAGCGCCTGGGCTGTGGCTCTTTGCCTCTCCCTGGGATGTTTTCTGTGATCCCAGTATAATCCAGTGGATGCTCACTGTGTTCTCTGGGACCCTTGGGCACTGTGATTCAGGGAGGGGGGAACTGTGAGCTCCGGATGCCCGGCTGGGGCTGGGAGCGCCGGCAGCTCTGCCCAGCAGTCAGGGAGCAGCAAACCCCAGGGTGCTGCAGCGCTGCCTTTGCCTCGTTGCGGCTGTGCGCAAATAATTACCCTGAAGGTTGGCAGGCGTAAGGCGCGTGCAACGATCGTGGCTTTATCCGTGGCTCCAGCGAGGCGAGCCTGGTCTGTGTGCTGGTTTGGGTTTGCTCTCGCTGACACACCGGCTGAGGAGGTCCGGGCACACCCTGGCAGTGCTCTGCGGCGGTGGGGACCCTCTCTGAAGGCAGCTCGTGAAGGAACCGGTCAGCCAGTCTCCTTCCAGAATAGCTGCCCGGTGCCCTGAGTTCTGCCTTACGCCTTTTTCCCTCGAACAGAAGCGTTATAATCCCCTTGCTCACTTCTGTATTTCATTGTGAGCCCCCCCTGCAGTGCTGCCTCCAGCTCGGGGGGCCCCAGGGCAGGAAGGACACGGAGCTGCTGGAGCGAGTCCAGAGGAGGCCCCGGAGATGCTGCGAGGGCTGGAGCCCCTCTGCTCTGGAGCCAGGCTGAGGGAGCTGGGCTTGTCCAGCCTGGAGCAGAGAAGGCTGCGGGGAGCCCTTGGAGCCCCTCCCAGTGCCTGCAGGGGCTGCAGGAAAGCTGGAGAGGGGCTGGTTGCAGGGCAGGGGGGGCCAGGCCAAGGGGAAGGGCCTGAAGCTGCAGGAGGGGAGCTGGAGCTGAGCTGGGAGGCAGCAATCCTTCCCTGGGAGGGTGCTGAGGCCCTGGCACAGGGTGCCCCGAGAAGCTGTGGCTGCCCCTGGCTCCCTGGCAGTGCCCAAGGCCAGGTTGGATGGGGCTTTGGGCAGCCTCGGCTGGTGGGGGGTGTCCCTGCCCATGGCGGGGAGTGGCACTGGGGGGGCTGGGAGGTCCCTTCCCCCCCAAACCAGCCTGGGGTTCTGTGATTTACCTCATAAACGTGCCTAGCAGCAAAATTGCACTTGGTGGTAGCTCTCAGCAGAAGATGAGGTTTAGGCTCTTTATTTGAAAATAACTCTCTGCAGTAATTATTTACCTAATGGAGCCTGTTCTATAAATATGCAAATTATTTTACAGTTATGGATCTAATAAATAACATCTGTGCCTTGCACTCACGCCTGTCTGTCCCCACCGTTTGGAGAGGTCTCTTACACGTTGCACGGTCTGTAAATCTGGGTTGTTTCTAGAAATTTCAGACCCATCCTGACACCCCCCTCGATCTCTAGATGAAAAAGTCGTGTATTGTACACGGAAATTGTTACAGGGCTTGATTTAAATCAGTTTAATACATATATTTTAAAATAATTAGTCACCATTTATTGTTTCTGTTTTGTCCTTTGCCCCTCGCCCTTCCTGTGCTCTCCAAAGAAGAGATGCAAATTAAAATTGTATCAAAAAATGAGTAAAGAATTCTTACACACCAAGTCCACCCTTATTCACCAGCTGGTGTGACTGGAGAAGGTCCATTGCCCTGCCTTGGCATGTATCGATTTATTGGGCACGCTGGGTGCTTTTAGCTCAATAAATCTCTCAACGTGCCATTTGGGAACCCAAAAATACCGGGTGAGCCCGCGGTGCGTTGGGGGGTGACGTGCCTGGGGTGTGCGTGTTGAACGTCCAGTTGTGCCGATGGTTTGGTGAGAGCAGGAGGTGGCTGTGGGGAACTGAGCGCTTGCCTGCTCCACGCACAGGCAGGATGGGGCAGGCAGGATTGTGCAGGCAGGATGGGGCAGGCAGGGCTGCAGGCAGGATGGGGCAGGCAAGGCTGCAGGCAGGATTGTGCAGGCAGGATGGTGCAGGCAGGATTGTGCAGACAGGACTGTGCAGGCAGGATGGGCCAGGCAGGACTGCAGGCAGGATGGGGCAGGCAGGACTNTGTGCAGGCAGGATAGGGTAGGCAGGATGGGACAGGCAGGATTATACAGGCAGGATGGTGCAGGCAGGACTGTGCAGGCAGGATGGTGCAGGCAGGATTACACAGGCAGGGCTGTGCAGGCAGGGCTGTGCAGGCAGGACAGTGCAGGCAGCATTTGCACTCCGGAGGGCTGCAGGCAGAAGGGAGGTGAGGCAGCCGGCGCTGGGCTGCAGGCGGGTCTGTGTGCGGAGCCGGGGGCTTTGCGGTGCTTTGGCAGCTGCTGCCAGCGGTGCTGAGGGGTTAACACGTGGGCAGCGGTACGGAGAGCTCCATGTCCATCACACTGAAACACCAGTTATTCCCAGTTTGCCGGGCAATCTCCCCAGCTGGGATCACCGCGCTCTCCTCCAAACTCCGCTGCGTTCTCTCTCAGGTTGGGAACTAACCGTGGAATAACTCACCGGCTCTGCCGAGCCCTCGCTCACGGTGTCATTTCCAGTATGAAGCCTGTTTTTTTTTAAAGTATTTTTCAATCTGAGTGGTATTTCAGTATTGTTCCTTTTTGGGTTCTTTACAAACCTGCCAGTTCCCTCCTGTCCCCGCCGGAGGTTACACCAATCCCCATTAGCTGCCGCCACTAACGATGCCTTTCCCGTAACTCCCGAGCAGCTCTCGCTTCGGCCAGCGCCCGCTCGAGGCCCGACGCCTTCGGGAGGTCACCCGGTGTGTTCTCCTGCAGCCCGGCGCTTCTCCAGCCGGCTGATTGCTTCTGGAAAACGAGCGGCGGTGCTGCAGGGGGTCCGCGAGCGAGTGCCACGTGCAACGCTTCTGGTGCGAGTTACGCAGGGGATCACAAACGGCTCAGCTGCAGCAGCCACTGGTAACGGTCTGGAGGCAGGGCTGGGGCCGAGGCGCCTCCGACGCGGCTCCTAGCTTCCCCCCGCGCGGGAGAGAAGGTTTCTGTGAACGCTTTCGTCCCCTGTGCACTACTGGGCGTGCCGCCGCGCCCCAAGGCCCTTGTCCCAGCAAGGATCAGGGCCCCCGAGTGCTTCCAGCCCGGCGAGGGGCTGGCGGCATCAGGAGGACCCAGCCGCGCTGCCCGCTCCCGACAGCGTCCGAGGGGCCTTCCGTCACCTCTCGGGCAACGCTGCCGTCGGTGTGAGGAAGCGTTTCTGGTCTCCTGCCTAAATCTCCCTTGCGACAGTCGAAGTCCCTTGCTTCTTGCTTCGTCCCCTGCGCCCGTGGGGAGGATCGATGCTCCCCGGCCTGCCTGCTGCCCGGGCGGGACCGCGCTGTCCGTGCGTGCGCGTACCCCGCGCGTCAGGCGCCGCGTGGCGAGACGGGGAGGAGCTGTGGCCCGAAGCGGGGGCTGCTGAGACGCGAAAGCGAGCCGGGGCTCCCCCGTAAGGCTTCGGGTACCCCCGCGCTCGCAGGCCGGCTGGTGCTTGGCGGAGGGACGAGGGGACGGCAGGGCCCGGGCCTGCGGCGTCTTCAGGCCCCGCCGTTCCGCGGCTGGTGGAAGGAGCAGGTCCGCGCTGCTGGCGGCTCGGGGGTGAGGCGCGGTGCTTACCTCATCCTCTGGCCCTACCCGCAGCAGGAGGAGGGGGGGATGGCGGGGGATAATGAGCGGATTACTTACAGCCAGCGCCCCGCAGCTTGTCCGTGCTGCTTTCAGAGCCGGGGGGAGGGCGGGGAGGGATAATTTAGGAAGGGATTTAATTAGGACACTGAGCTGCTCTGCCCTGGGCAGCAGCCCACCACCTCCCAGCGCTGGGCGCTCCCCGATTCCTGCCTCGAGGTGGACAGGGCTCGAGCACGTACCCGGGTCAGTGCCCCCCGATTTCTCCACAGCCCCTCCGGTTGCCCTCCGGCAGGGCGCTGGGGGGCATCTGCGCCTCCCACCCCTGCGCTTCGCCGTGCACGAGCACAGCGATGCCCGCGGGAGCTCCCACAGCTCGTGGGGCTGGCTGGGCTGCAGGGAACCCGGCTCCTGAAGCCTCCGAGGCCATTGTCACCAAAATGAACAGTCCCCAGGCCCAAAATGGAGGCCTGCTCATGTTAGGCGTGGTCAGAACCTACTCTTTGCTTTAAGCAGAGGGATAAACGGTTCTTGGAGTAGCAGTGGACTTGTGCTGTGAGTGGCGAGGAACTAGTCATCACTTGCTTTAGAATCCCAGAACGGTTTGGGTTGGAAGGGACCACGAGGATCAGCCAGTCCCCACCCCCTGCCATGGGCAGGGACACCCCCCACCAGCCCAGGGGGCCCAAAGCCTCCATCCAACCTGGCCTTGTAGAAGGTAGAAGACTAACGAGTTTTAGAATGATTAACGATCCCTGAGCAGGTGCTTCACATCCTGACCACAAGGCAGCACATCTCCTTGCAGGACACAGCAAGGCCTCTGCGTACGCCCTTCGCAAGGCCGCCCACGGCCGCCTCCGGCACCACCCTTATGCTCCTCAAACACTTGGCCAGCGTTCGGCCAACAGTCAGCACCTGGGAACCGTAAAAGGATGAAGCGAGGAGGGGAATTCTGCTGCCAGCGACCACCGCGGAGCCCCACGCGTGCGTACAAACCAACGGCTGCTGCAACGGGGATGGAAGCGCGTGACTGGATTAGAACAATGAGTAAGGCAATATCTCCTCTCTAAACTGAGACTGGCTTTGAGAGTTTTACTTTTCGGGTAATACCGTCACCAGCTTGGTCCCATCCGGGCATCACCGTAGTGGGGGGGCACCCCCTGCCCGGACTGCACCTCGGGGCCGGGGGGCACCGGCTGCCCCGGGGTCTCCACCGTCTGAAGGCTGGCGGGTTGCAGCCCGAGTGTTCATTTTCTCCCTAGTACAAATCCTGCGTTATTCCCCCTCTGAATGTGGGGTTCTCCTTGTCCCCTCGCACCCACTCTCCACTGCAAACCAGCGCTGCCCTGCTGGCTCCTCCACCAGTCCTCCCAGTCCAGCAGCGTTCCCGGCCAGGCTCGGCTGTCCCTGGCCGCCGCCTGCGCGCTCCCACGCTGTAGGGGGGGATTACCAGCCAGGGATCACGTTAACCCTCTTAGCCCAGCCCGGCAGCTCCTGCGCTGAAGCTGCTCGTGCCCCGCGACCCCTAAAGCCCCTCCAGGTCCCCCGAGCCCAGCGCAGTCACAGGGCTGACCTACATACCACCCCCCCCCAAGCCCGGGGATTAGGGCCGGTGCCACCCAGCCCAGCGAGGCCAACTGGACCATTTCCACGAGTCCCAGAGAACACGATTTTATTTTTTATATTTTTTCCAAACAAATTTGGAGAAAGAAACTCCCACGGCAAACGGGGGCACCGTCAGCGGCCGCGGAACGGCGAGCCACCGTCTCCCGGCGCTCCGCGCAGCGAGCTGCGCACGGGGGCGG
>VWZZ01002595.1:0-53366 GCA_013399095.1 Psophia crepitans
CTTTTCAGCTTCCCATGTCCTGCTAGGTACACAGGAAGCTGGGAGAGCACAGCCAGGGCAGTTGACCCAAAGGGATATTCCCTATCGTATAATGTCATGCTCCATATAGAACTGGGTCAGCTAGCCGGGAGGTGGGATCACTGCTTGGAAACAGGGTGGGCATTGGGTTTTTTTCACATGCAGTGAGCAATTGCGTTTGTGCATCACTTGTATTTTTTTTTCTTTTGTGTATTTTTTTTCTTTTGTTATCATATTAAGCTGCCTTTGTCTTAACTCATGAGTTTTTTTCCATTCTACTCCCCATCCCACTGTGAGTGGGAAGGGGTGAGCAAGTGGTTGTGTAGTGCTCAGTTATTGTCTGGGGTTAAATGATGACACACAGTCATTGCTATTTTTGCAATATTTTTATGAGCTATCTCTCATTTGCAAATGATCTTCCATATATCTGATTATTTACTGACATATCCAAAATCACAGAGTAAATCTAGCCACGAGTTTCTACCTCAGACTCTTAAACATTAAATATTTCTTTGATCTATATCTCTTAAATGTCCCTTAAGACTTTTCTTGTCTTTTAGAGTTGTAGCCACTGAAAAAACATATAGAGTTACAAAAGAAGTCTCAGAAATTCTGCTTAGATTAAGGATCCAAGGGGTTGTTTTTTAAGATAAAGTAAAGAAAAGCTTGCATAATACTTTAAATAACAAGAATATCAGTGTCCCTTGGGAAGGACTTTTGATGACCTGCTCTGTTGACAGATCACCCATGGCTGGGCTACTTCCCCACTTAGGTAGATCACCATGTTTAAGATAAGATTATTGTCCATTAACTTAGTTATATTTTGAATTTCTGCTCTGAAGTTCAAGTCTCTTTCAAGAGGAAAAGACTAATGTTAGTGCTGAGGTAGACGCATGGGTTTGGAAAGAACAAGTAGTGCTTTATAACCATTTCACATCCCAAGTCAGATCATATAAAGCCTAAATACAGATTTTAAAAAATGCTGTATAAATTTAAAGTATAAAATTACTGTATAGACCACTTCATCCACATCCATCTGTGTTAATCCCTGACTGCAAGCTCCATATATCACAGTAGGATTAGCAGCTATTTCCCAAACATATCACTTTTTCTGCACGGTAGTCACTGAAGCAACACTGAACTCAGTCATGCCTTCTTTTCCATCAACACTGAATAAGTAGTCAAAATATCATCACATGTGACAGATGAAAAGCTAAGGGAACTGGACACATTCACTTCATTTTGAGAAATTACACACTGAGATCACACTCTCACTGCAATGTAAGAAAAGTTTCTCACTGATGTTGGGAAGATGTGGCCTGAACCTGAGACCAGGTCTGTTCACACATCCAAAGAGGCCATTTTGCACAAAAACGGTGTGCCCTGTTGCTAGGAATTAATTGGGGCAGCAGGGATTTCTCCTTTGCCCCATGATCTCAGAATCCCTGAGCTTCTGACTCCCAATGGCCAAACAGGTTAGGGTTAGAGCTATGGGATGGGGTTAGGGCTAGGAGGTTAGTGCAAGGGGATAGGGTTTAGGAGTTTCAAGGCAGGAGCTTGCTTTAGGGACTAGTGAAAAGAATTACAGTAAGGGACTAGGGTAAGGGGTAGGGTGTAGGGTTAGAGATAAGGACTGAAGCCTAACTGAAGTGGTCTGCAGTCACGGTCCCAACCCCATCGCTGTCAAGACTTGAATGCCCATGATTTTTTTCTCAGATACAGAATCCTCAGCTTGATGCTCTGAAGGGACCTGAGGAAGGATGACCTATAGACAGCTGTATCAGTAACCTGGTTACTCCTACTGACTTTATTTGTCATAAGTGTTCATAGCAGAGAGGTCTTTCTTTTACCTGTTCTTTAAAATGAAAGAGGAAGGTGATGCTGGATGCTTAGGCCTGCATCATGGTCATCATTACACAGGTTGAATTAAACTTGAATTTTTTTCAACTGTATATTTTGATTTGCAATTTTAATATAACTTCTGTTACATTACGTCACTTCCAGGTGACATTCTTGGAGTCATAGAAATGTCAGTTGGAGGGATGCCTGAAGGCAATCCAGTCCAGCCTCTGGTGAAAAGAATGGGAAAAAAATGACAAATAAAGTTTGGTCTTCATATACTCGGCTATCAAAATATTTTAGAGCATAGTAACAGCCACCCAGGTAATTATTACAGTCCATTGATGATGGGACAGTGTAATAGTGAAACAAGTGAATGGCAGCATTTTCACAAAATTCCCTGTAGATAATCCTCTTCTGTGGGAAAATCCGCTCTGAGGGTTTCATATGGTGATGTACAAATGAAGAAACAAGGTTTTGGAAAAGAGATGTATCTGGTATATGGGATGAAACCCAACATGGCAAAAAGTGGGTTTATGAGTTGTCACTGGGTTCCCCACCACTAAACAGTCTGGCTGAATCAAACTGCCAGGAAAGATGAGAATTCGGATGGATGAACATCAGACAGCTTGTGTGTGAGTCTGATCCGAGAGTGGAAGAATCAGATGATTAATCCTAAAAGAGGAAGGGAAAGCCTAGATATTTAACCCTGTATCACAGAGATGAGAAAGGAGAAAGAGTAGCTAATAATTTTATTACAACTGCAATGGAATTCTGAAGTGTTGTACTGAAATGGATTCAGAGCCATACGAGACACCTACTGTGGTTCAAATCTGTTCTGTATCAGTTTACTTGTTAGGGGATAAATGTGAAATTACGATTTCTTTGCAGTTGACACTTAACGTTGTTTGCCATTAATATATATTGATTCAACTAAGTTAAGGTTGATTTTAGTTAAGTTGGTCTAACCTTTAGGGTCAAAATCTAGACAGGAAAGATGCATTACCTTTTGAAAGACTTTTCAGTGGTACTGATTTTCACTGTGTTTCTGCATATGAAAAATATTAATGGATATGTCTAATAGATCCTCTGTAAACTAGAAAATAAATGTTGTTATACATCTTTTTATAAATAGGATTGTATCTTGCCAATCAAAATTTGATTGTTTCTTGATAAAAATATAAAAAGAGGAGAGAATGTAGTGAGACAAAAATATAAACTGCTTGGAATTTGATGAAATTCCTATAAAATCTTAGCTGAAAGTGAGTATGAACTAGCTCGAATAGGGTTACAGTCACATATCGTAGGCTAGCCAGAACAGTGAACATAATAGGCAATGAATAACAGCAGTCTGTCTGGAAATTTGTATTAGGAACAATTTTATTAACTGTGTCCTTGTTTAAGCAGTCAGAGAGGGTGTTGATAATAATTTAAAGAAATCTGTGGCTAGGACTGAAATGAGAGACACACGCTCGCACTAGTTGAAGCAGATAAAAAAATGGTAATTTTAAGAAAGTACGAAGTTACAATAAGAGAAAATAATAAGGTGAACATTGGTAAGAAAAAAAGAAGAGGTAAATTATATAGCTGAGGAGGATCTCATCTCCTTTCTACATCTTCTTGCACGTACCATTTTCAAGTACTGCGTTTCTTGTTTTTATTTACTATTAGCTGGAATGTTGTTCTCCTCTACTACAACATTTACAACTGTGCAGTACACTAAGTAACAATGCTTTTAACTCTGCACTTGGTCATCTGCAGATCTTTCCATCAAGAACTGAGATCAGTGAGACTGCAGTGATACAGATGTTTCCGGCAACAGAACACAGCTTTAATCTTAACTGCAGTAGAAAAAGCCACAAACCCCCCTGGATTATTGATTTTTTGCACAACTCATATAACAATCATTTATTTAAGGCTTAGGTTTTTTCCTCAAAGGTTTAGGCAGGCCAAGATGCCTAACTCACTAGTCTTGTATGCATCCATCTGCTGCCTATTGGAATCGATAGTGAAATGACTGAAAAGAGCTTGTCTGGAACAGGTTTTCTTTTCCTGAATTCTTTATTCCAATTTCCTACTGTGATTCCCCTCATTCTTCAAACCAAATTACTGATCCCAGCGTGCACAGTTTGCATCTGTATTACATGCTGTATGTTAGTAATTCAGCTATCTTACCAAGCTCAGGTTTCCAGGGAGAGGTGTATTTTGTATTAAAAAAATAGTCTTGCCTCACTTAACTCGAGATTATCAAGGCGGCAGTAGTACTGTATGAATCACCTAAACCTATTTCCTGAGATCCTGAAATATGGTGACAGACTAAATAACCAGTATGTTGTTACACAGCTGTATAGGCAAATTTTAAATTAGAGGAAAGCAACTCACTGGGAGCTATGTGTAACTAATTAACTTGATTAAAGGAACACATTTGCCCAGAAAAATTTAGAAGTTGAATGTAGATTTAGGAGAAAAAGAGGGGAAAAAAAAAGCCAAATAGTAACAACAAAAATAATTAGCTGATTTTCTCTGTTTTTCCAGGAAAGAATTATCAAAAGTCAATACTGCTAGCTATTGGGAAAGGTTTAATAGTGATAAAGATCAAAACCAAAGAGGACTTCTCTAATTACCGCAACCAATCTTGTTGTTAGAGCAACAGCTAATTACAGTTGAACTTCAATTATGTAGATGTAATGGGGGTTATTGAATAGTTTCAGATAATTAAACTTTTGCACAAATGACAGAAATTTCAAAGTAATTATTCTATTGAGAGGATTTTCCTTGTCTAAGGAAACAGATTAACTCAATATCTGTTATATTAGTTAACTTTGGTTCAAAGACTCTAAAATAATCTGTTCAGTGAGTTCAAGAGTGCATAAAATAGGAGTGAAGTTTAAGAATTTTGGCCAAAAAAAGATTAAGCTGTCAGGACTGCTCTCCATAGCTACTCTAATACTGATGTGCATGTATAGAAATTGCTTATGGCAGGTTGAAAATACGCAAAGTAAAAAACCCAAATAACAACAACAACCTCCAACCCCCCAAAAAACAACACACAGAGCTAAGCTGTGTAATTCCTTGCCACAGGCTGTTGCAGATGCTAAAAGTTTGCTGGTGCTCAAAAGTGATTGGATGCGTTAATAGAAGAAAAAATTATCTAGGGCTGTTAAAAAAATATGCCAAATCTGGTTCAGGAAATTTCAGAAGAAAATGCGGAAGCCTGGGACACAGTTCCTGGGAGATATATTTCTCTCTTCTTTTTTTTTCCTACTTTTCTGTAGGAATCCCCTATTGGCCATCACTGGGTACAGCATACTGAACTAGACAGCTTTCATCTGACATTTTATGGCTGGCTCTATTTTCTCACTGAATCTTTTAAAACCTGAAGCTGTTACTGTATTTAAACCTGGTAAGTGATCCTCACCATTGCAAATTTTCCCCTTTACCTCCCAAGAAATATCAGCGAGGCTTATAGATGTGGTCACTGAGTCCCTGTGGTCCATAAGACAATGAGAGACCTGTTTTCCACTAAATGGTCTCACTTAAAAGGCATTTTCTGGGAAGAATGAGACTCTAAATAAACAAAAATAACTTTGCTTTAATACGCACTTTGGGGCAATAAAAATATATATTATTCCAACATGTCATCCATCCCTTCGTTGCAACTTTCCATTTGCCTATGTTCCTGACCTCTTAAAAATTACCACAGAGTCATGTACTAGCTCTAGAAATTGTTGAAGAAAGCTGATGGTTTATAGGGCTTTGATATTGCTTGAGGAATAGCGTGCTTTATTTTCAATGAAAGAGAATAGCTCTGATGAATGCCTATGAATTCTCATCATGCAAAGAACATTCTGCTTTCCAGATAAATTTAGATGCATCTGGTGTAGACCATTTCCTAGGAAAACTAATTTCTTTTTAGTCCTACAGTAGAGCACAACTGTCCTTTAAGCTCTGGCAGAATTATTTCACAGACAATCTTTACTTTGTTGTATTTCATAAGTTTATTTTTTATCATTTCTGTCTGTACTGCTACAGTGAGTGAAGCTTGTGGCATTATGTCCCCAGGACTTTCAGGAAAGAAAATAAAGTTGATAAAATTTTAGGTTAACTCTTGTGGTCCTTCCTGAAATGTTGTGACATATTAAAAGCAAATTTATGATCTTACCAGCAACCTGTCCTCGTGGTTTCTTAACAGAATGTGATCTTCATTTACAAAAGGGAACTGAACTAAGCTATAAAGTGACCCGAACTGAACGGTTAGTGGGGAACGCGTCTCATAGAAACGGGGCAACAAGTGGGGCAAATGGATTGTAGTTCTAGGCTAAAATTTCATGACTGTGTGTGGTCTCAAATTTCTTAGCCTGAACTGTGTTGTGTGTTTGCAAAGCTTCTGTTTCTTTTTGAAATGGAAAGAATGAAAAGTTTTTATTGGGGTGGTGAAACACTGGCTGTGGTCTGCTGTATTTTCAATGATAAATAATCAGGCTGAATTTCCTGAAAAGGAATGTGTTGCTGAAACAGTGATTGCCTCAGTATACCTTTGGTTTAAGAGATAAATTTTACTGTTTCCTAGTATAACGTTGGCATTTATCTGAATAGGAGATAAGCTCATTTTTAGTAGCTTAGTGGTAAGATTACTTCAACAATCCTTGAAATTCTGTTTTTATACAATGCTCTTCAATTAAATTTAATTGAAATCTAGGATGAAGAGTGTGTATGGAAAATGAAGATAGATGTGCAGATTAAGTTCCAGTTTTGGACAACTGGAGAAGTTTCAAGGGACCCCTAAATTCTGGTGTGCTAAGAAGACAGTCTACCCAAAATCTACTTCTGGAACAGTACTGCCAAACATACAAAAATATGTATTTAAAAATCAGTGTGGTAGTGGAAGGGCTTGAACAGTTAAGGCTGAAAATATTCTCTGTTTACTGTAGGTAGCATTTGATTAGGATGTACATCACTTTCTAGTTAGTGGAAAAAGAAAAAACTTTCTCTGCAGGCAGGAAAGGTTTCACACAGAAAGGTAAAACCTGATGTTAGAGAAAGGACAGTGGTTTAGAGTAATCATTAATCTGATCTGGCATTCCACACTCCCACCATCTCCTTACTGCTGTGTACTGGAGTAGAGATTGCGATATTCTAATCCTTTGAAAGGGTGCAAAAATAAATCTGTCTAGTGAGGTAATTCAAATGGAATCAAAGATTTTGGGGTAGTAGAAAGGAGAAGAAACATTTCTTTAATGGTGTCTAAACACCTAAAGAGCTCTCAAGTGTCCATTAAAGATCCATGGGAAGATTGGAATAAACCCCCTACAGACTAAATTGATTTTTTGAGGACAAGCCATTTTGGTCAGACAACCAAGAGATCCACCTGAGTGTGGTAGGTACAATCTGTCTGCAGCTTTTCAGTCTAGCCAGCAGTAAAGCATATTCACTGAGAGTTGTATTCTTCATAGAAAACACACTTAGGCTGGCAAAAGCTGAACTGTTAGAGGAAGTGATTATTTCCATTAGTTGTCAGACCCTTTCCTCTCTCACTGCTGGGGTAGCCACTTTTGAATGCCCCCTTTGAATGACCATGGAGGTAGGTCCTGCTGAGTATGTGAGAGTGGATTCCTCGGTGTGGACTATACCGTGCATGCTCTGCTCCTGCATGTTTGCAAAGGACGGAGCAGAGGAAAGAGATGAATATGCAAGAGGGCAAATAGAGACTGCCTAGTTCCTTTGTACTTAGGAGCAAACATCATGCCGAGCAATTTCCTTCACCCCTGGTCTCAGAGGACGATAACTCCACGAAATAAACAATCACAAAAAGTTAACAAGCAGCATTGCCATTAGATGGTCATTTGATGCTCATAAATGTTGGTTCTGTCTGTGCTGAAAAGTTATAATTCACGCCGTACGGCAGGAAAAGATACTCACTGCCAAGCCCTGAAGCTGCCTGCGGGCTTAGTGTTTGATTAATCAGAAAACATTTATTTCAGCAAGCCATCAACACATTTAGGTGTACCTCCACATAGCACTATAAGTGCTAGTGAAATTGTGCCTGATTTCCTCTGAGCTCATCACCTAAACTACGGATCCTATGCTGGAATACAGATGAGACCTCCTCACTCCATGTATTTGGGGTACAAAGACCATTCAAGTACAGAGGGAGTGAAAGGAAGAGCAAAAGGCTAGGAATTCTCTGGCTGGAAAAGGGAAGACAGAAGGGAGAGATGATAGGAATGCATGGAAAAGATGAAGAGGGAATGATTATTTTAAGGTTTGTCATTCCAATATTAGTTTATTTCTTTCAGGAAAGGGCTAGAAAATGAAATTATAAAGAGGTAGATTATAAAGTGGAGATTTTTTTGTGCCTTGTATAGTGAAACTGGGGAGTTCTGCCACAATGTGTTGCAGAGGCTAATGGTTACATGGATGCAGAAAAGCGACTAGAAAGCTTCAGAGATGAAAAAGAGCTGTTGATCCGTTAACAAGAGCTGTTAACCACAAAGGTATTACCTCAGACCCCATAATTTCTTGCACCACAGATCACTTGTGGCCAGATGACTATATGGGGAAGAATAAACGTTTGCTTTCTTATAGGAAGAATAAATACATTTGCTTTTTTACAATCATGCGTTTGCTGTTGCCCACTGTCAAAATAGTTGGATGTTGGGTGAGGCTATCACTATGCAAGCTAAGTTTTTCCCTGATAGGGATTTCTAATGCATTGGACTCAGAGCTCTAAACTGTAACAAAAGGAGAATGTCCCTGTAGTTCAGTGATCCTTGACACAGCTGTTGGTGTACTTATGTTCTGGCATGTCTGTGACTGCAGCCCCTTAGATCAGGGCTGTGGGGTCCTCAGAGAGCAGTAAGAGAGGAGACACCAAGGAGATGTGAACTTTAGCAACAGGGGAGTTAAAACAGGATTATAGGACTACTGGTGCATGAAGTCATCTCTGCTGTTACTGACATTTTGCAAGTTTATATTCAATGATCAATCATTAAACTGCTCTGTCTTGGAGACACCAGCAACAGAAAGCTCAGCTGTTGCTTTTTTTTCCTTTGGTTTGACTTTATTCATCTGTGTCAAGATTCTGGAAAGCTGCCAGTACAATTTCTGTCTAAAGCCTCACAGGACTGGATCTTCTATAATACAGAAAAATATTTTTTATATTTATATTTATTAGACATCCAATGTCCTAAGTAGCAAAGTAATAAACCACATACAGAAGCCTGGCAGCTTTACAGCTAATTTTTGAAGAAATCTGATTTTGATTTCTGCTATATTGATTTCTACTTTTCTTCCTGTTAGAAAAATTGCTTACCACCTATGCCTTAGCAGTACTGTCAATACTCCAGGTATTACCTTTCTTCTAAACTTGATTCCTTTGCAGCGTTGACAGCACTTGCTAGTTTTGAATCAGGAAGTTTTTTCCCCTGTTTTCATTTCTTTGCATATGAAGATGAAATTGTTTCATTTCAAACTGCCTTGCATATGTTTATATGAAATAAAAATACATTTCTCAAAGGAGTTTAGTGGAGGGAATTAGAGATCAGATGAACATTTGTCTCACAAATGTTGATCGTGGGTATGAGCTCTAAAAAGCTTATCTTACCCCTCTCCTCTTTCTATTACCTCCTCTAAAATGTATACTACAATTAATTGCTAACAGTTATATGCAGTCATGCCTGGAATATCAAACCCGTCAGCAGGGTACTGCTACAGAACTAGATAGTAGAGTGGAAAAGGGAAGAGAAACCAAGACCTCTGCATTTCATTTCCACTAATGCCAGAGGTCATTTGTGCTTTGCATGTACAGAGCACTTTGTGATATCATTTATCAGACATATGTAAGCGTTCTCTCTATTTTTACTTTATAACATAGATACAAACTTTGCAATTCCCTCAGGAAATCAATGTCAAAATTGAGATTAAATTCTATTTTGTTCTCCTCCTTTAATACACCACAGTGTTAATATCATTTCTGAAGAAGATTTCAATAATTCGTCACTATTCATCTCCATTAGAAAATGAGAGTTCAGGGAGAGAAAGTTGTCACACTGACGTCAGTCCCAAAAGAATATGTCTGGCTATCTGGGACGCACAGAAGTAAACAGTTATTAAAATGCTGCATGCATTTCATTAACACAGTTAACTTAGGTATTAGTTTATTTCTGAAAGCTGAGGCTGTTTGTTGCAGAATCATTCTGTTTACCAGCTCATATTTATTCATGTATGTATGAGTGTGGAATTATTGCTTAAAGTAAGAAAGCTCTTTTTAAATTTTTTTTTTTCTACTGTGCTGCCAGTCTCTGGCATCTGCACCTGAAGTCTGGAAAACAAAGTTTATGGCTGAATTGAAAAAAGTTTACCTTGGTCTATTCAAAATTGTGCTCTTTTCTCTTGCTGAGTGATAGGAGTAGTCTCCCTTAATTTCTTACGATGCTTGTATTCCTTTCAAACATTTCAGATAGATGAAGTTATATTATTATTACAGTATACTGGTGTCCAGTAGATATCCCTTAGCTTAGAAGTGGCTCCATTGCAGTTACTGGCATTAGCAAATATCCTGTCTGCTTGACTTTCTGAAAATTATTTTTAAGAGCAATTCTTTATATGAAGAACTTGAAAACAAGTTCTGAAGATGTCCTTATTGATTTTATTCTGCACGTGTGCTGAAATACTACTTTCCTAGAAAAGTCACACGAGATTTAGGTGAAATTTTGAATGCTGTAAATGTTTTCAGCTTGACACACTGACAAATTCACAAGACTCCCTGCAGGGTTTGAGATAATTTTAGATGTAGTTACAAAGATGCATTTAACTGATTGTGTCTAATTAGCATCAGAAGGTACAACTGGAATTTTTATAATACTGGAATTCATGAAAGCTACTTTATTAGTTTGGTGTAAGTCTGGAACAATTTAATCCATCTGCAGTACCTCTGAATCAACTGGATGCTGAGAAGAAGTCTTCTTTTCCTAGTTGCATATACTGTTATATGAACCGTTGTTCTAGTAAAGCATGAAATGAGTGCAATTTTGCTATAATCTACCCTGAGAAGTAACATTTGTAGTAACAACTTAGAGAATACTGTCCTGTATTCTACATCCAATGACAAGAATTAATTCAAAACATAAAAACCATTTCTGTATCCTAAAGGACAAAATGAAAATACCATGGAATATTGCTGCTGTTGAAACATCTATCCAATTCAAACAGAACTAATGTATGTCTAGTTCCAAAACAGAAACAAACTTGTAGTCATTAATTTAATTACTAAAGTCAATTTTCATAAGTTCATAAATTGTTTTTGTGCAGTGCCTACTAATGCTCTTGTGAAATACGCAATTGAAACTACATGTGCAAACACAAACCTCCATGTGCCTATGCTGGAGAGGTGTTCAGCTTCTTATATTTTAAGAGAAAAAATGTTTATGCAAACATTATAACACACATTGACATGAAAGTACTTTACCAGTCACGTGTAAACACTCCAGTCAGTCCTTCCCAGCTGCTTGCAAAGTGTATGAAACAAACTATACAGAATGCTATGTTAAGACTTTTTGGGTTTACATCCTCATCAGCTCTGCAGTGCGATTCAGCAAATATGGGGGAGGGAATAAGGGAGTTTAGCAGGAAAGTAAAAATTGGAGAGATTTGATATTGGCTGTTTTCCTTTCCTCTGATGTTTTGCTTCATGCTTTTCCGTAATGTCTGGTTGGAAATGGAAGCAGTGGGCACAATACTGAATGACTGATAGGACTTACTCTGCATCGTGGGAGTAGAAGAACTAATGCAGTCAGAGCCTTAAGCAGCGCTTAGCTGGTACTTAACACTTACAGAGTGATGTCTTGGATGCTGTCAGTGACTCAGGTGCTAAACTTTATATTAACGATTTCCTTACTTTTTCTCTGTGGACTACCAGGCATATATCACACTGTGTCAGGTATCAATAATGACAGCCAGTTTTCAATCAGAAATAAGGCAGTCCTGGGGTTAGCTGGTAGTAGAAGTGTCTCCCGGGAACACTTGCTTAATGCAAGTCATATAGCAGGTTACCACAGGAGAGGGAAGTACCTTACTCATCTAAGAACAATCTTACATGTGCATGGGTAAAAAACTTAATCCCAGTTTCAGAACAGGATGTGAACAGATATTCTCATTGATCATTTAGTAGCTGTGGCCAGCAAAGAGAATCTCACTTGATTTCAGATACCTGCAAGGTGGATTTCTACATCTAAGTCAGTTGTCTAAGCTCCCTGTGTAGCCACATGACAGGAGTGAGCACCTCCAGGGTGTTATGCTTAAATGGAGCTGAATCATCCCCGTGAGGATCCTGCCACTCCATCTGATTCCAGGGAGTTCTGATGAGCCTCTTCAGAAATAGTTGCAGTGAAGCGGGGACTCTTGTCGACTTAATGAACTGAACTCAAATACACACTGCTGTGTGTATTCCTCTTTAAGAAGGTAATCTTCTACCTCATTACTCAAGTTTGTAGCATTGGCCTAGTCTTGCAAGAATTTGGCCATGTGTATAATATTTATTTAGATAATACCAAAGTTTTTTTTCCATTGTGGAACGTTTAATGATGGGTGGAGAAGCAAACAGTAGCAAGATCTATAGGCAAGATTATGCACTGCAGGAAATACAGGAAGGTCTAGAGCATGACAATTCTTTGTTGGAAAAGCATAGCACTTTACCATCTATTTGACTAATAACTATTTGACTCAAGTGATTTATTTACCGTGCATTTGATTTAATTTTTAAAATAATAAAAATCATACCTCATTCAGAGATCAGCAGACCATTTCCTTGTATTTTTTTAATAAAATCAATATAATTGCAGTTGTTTTAGTGATGAAAGAAACTGAGAGGACCAAAAGTCCAGGCGTTGTTTTTCTTCAAATTAGTTCACTGTGATATTAATTATTCTTATTACTTGCTTTGTCATTTACATCTATTATTTATGTAAACATTCAGAAATACTTGTGGACTGCTCTCATGTTGGCTATTAAGTATGCTAGAAATGGTTCAGTGTAGTTTTCCCCTCTTTCATTTTGCATGTGTAGCTGTAAATGTGGAAGCTGCCTGTAAGAAAAAGGAAGATTAATTTTCTGTATGACGTTGCTTTAACTTCCAGGTACTACTTCTTTCCTTCTGTCCCCTGTGTTGGTCCATTCTGCCTTGCAGAATGTAATCCTAGTAATAAACCTCTGTTGTTCTGATACTGTTCTTTACACCAGGAATTTTATTATATCCCATGCAGTTTCTCAACCGGATTTTGATGTTTGTACTAATTTTTAAGCACTGATAGCTACAAAAGCAGTAAATCTTTACTGTGGTTTGCATAAGGGACTAAAGTATGGCTACACCCTTAGTCAAGAGCATCTATTGTTATTCCCTTAAAAACTTACTTATACCTAGGCAGCAGGATTTATCAGTGTTCAACAAAGGGAGAAGTTTAGCTTCACTGTTTTAGATGGTTTGGCAAGTAATTCACCTTGGTGTAAATTTCTCTAGAAAAGAAGGTTTCTGCACAGCTTCCATGATCTCACGGACAGCCCATGGTAAAAGCTTTCTGGAGCAAGACCTAAAAGACACTGTACCTGCCATATGGCTTGTTTGTGTTCCCTCCTGGTTTGCTTTGCTTTGCTTTGCAGTATTCAGAGCTGGTAGAAATGATTTTTCTCGTCTGTAGTTGTTCTGTCTTCTCATATGACTTTTGTAATCATAGTTGTGAATTAGAAAGGGCAGAGAAAAAAATATTGAAATTTAACATGCTGTTTCATGTTTCCTCAGGTCTGTATTCTTGTTAATCTGGGAACAAAAATACTGTACTTAACCAAAATACTTATGTAAAGACAGAACTAATTTATCCTGAGTAGTTTTTGCCACTCTTTGCTATGCTTTTAATTTGGTATGGATATGTTTCCAACTATAAAAGTTTTTCTTTCCATTTATAACCTAATGTAATTTTTCAGTCTTTTAGATAGGGCTGAGAAATTACAGTGGGAGCGTGCTACTGTAAGAAACTTCCAGCTACCCTTCAGAATGTAAAAATTCATATTTGGCATTAGGCCATACTTTGCTAGATTAGGATTTCTTTTAAACCCCTAGTCTAACCCCCTGTGTAATCCAGGGCAAACTTTAAAGTACAAGGGAACCGCTCAGGGCCTTGGCTAGCTGAGTTCTGAATATGCTCCAGAGGGGAGATTCCACAGCTTCTCTGGGCCCCTAATCCAGTGTCTGACCATCATTAGCTTGAAATTTTTTTTTCCATTCATGCAGGTAGACTTTCTCTGGCTTAAACCTTTGACTGTTTTCTCTTGTCCTTTTCTTCAGAAGATGTATAATGTGCCAATCTTATTTATTATTGATAATGCTGTCTCAGAATATAAATACACCTCCCAAATACTTGTATTTCATTCCTCACTGTGTGTGGTAAAACAGCCTTGAAAAATACCATTTACAAAACAGTTGATGAAATAATACCTAACAACTCTATTTTTTATTTATTCATGGGGTGCTGCGTTTGCAATGCTTATGTAATTGAAAGAGATTCAAACTGGGTTAACATCACTAGTCAACTTTTCTAATCATTACACTATATACATTCCCCACTGTATTTTCTTTCTTTAATGTCTAAAGTCAATGCCCTTTTAGAATATGTACTCTGTTAGATTTCTGATATATAATGAATAGAGTCTTGTAAAGTAGTTTTTCCCACCCTCACATACTTGTATTTAGGGATTATATTAAATTGTCCATTGCAAATACAAGAAGAGCGCAAACACAGACAATCAGGTTTTTTTGGGGAAAGCAGATCCTAACTACACAGCTGTTCTGTAAAGAAATAAGGCTACCTTCAGCTCAAAGAAGAAAGGGCTCAGGAATTTCCTGTTCATTTTTTGGTGCAAATTCTCTGAGGGCCAACCCTCCCCTGCATTGTTTCTCTAGAGAAGATAATTTGCAAGCAGCAAGAGATGAAACTCCTCTACAGCTTGTCACAGCACTATTTGTCCAATTAAAAAAAAAATAAATAAAAAATTCATACCCTTAGTGTCTCAGACAAACAACTCCAAACTGAGATCCAAGTCTCATGACTATCCAGAAACAGCTGTGATCATTTAGGTCTTCATTACAGTTGAGCCACAGGAGTGGATTGTACCATAGGGTGGCTGGCTTAGCTTAAATTGCTTTCATTTGTTCTCCTTGAGCTGAAAATTATTTATTCAACAAGTATGTTAGTGTACTGTTCCTCAAGAAGAAAAGGCCTTCTGTATTTGCAATCAATAGCACAAGTAGCTTTACAGCTCCTCCTTGAGAAGCAACTTGTTCTTTTTACTTAAATTAAAACTGCATGAGGATAAAAATATAGAAATGTAAAAATACATTAGAATTTTGCTTAACATCTTTAACCCCGTGAAACCTACGTGCAGTTATAACAGCTGTGAACTTGGGGAAGGAATCTTTCACAACTCTCCCTCAATTGCTCCCCCAAGCAAAAGAAAGAGCGCTAGGTAACCAGTAAACTGCTGGGGAACATTAGTCTTGTTCTCATAAAGCTGCAAAATATAAATGGGAATATCAATTAGGATAAAATAGTTTTTAATCTCATAATAAATATTAAATATGAAATATTGCCAATTAGTGATAATAACCATCATGTTTTGATTATGAAAAGATAATATTGTATACTTTTTAGTGATTCTTTGACATCCACCAAAGCAGCTTAATTTTAACCACTCCCTCAGAGAAAAAAATAAAAATATAAAAAGTTTTTCGCTTGATTGCATGAGATTAAATCACTATGGTTTATGTAACTGGGAAGGAAAATGGACCACTGACTCATGACAGTTTTGAAAAGCTGTCCTCTTTGCTGACTGGAGTCCCAGTTACAGAGGTATTGTGTTCTTTGGTACCTGCTTAGGCTTCTTTGGTCTTGGCCCTTCGTAGGGAAGACGATATAGTCACCTATTTTTTTCACCTAGTGTTTTCCAACCTACAAGTCCCAGGCACAGGACACAGTACATCACATGTTTGACAGGGAAACCAAACTGGGTTCTACTCCTGCTACACTCAGTGAAAATTTGTGGCCAATTTACAGGGAACAGAGGCCTTCAGGCAGAACTTACATGTCCTAATAAAAAGGGCAAGTGGGGAGCAGATCTTATCTCAAAGGTCTGTAATTTCTTCCTTGTTTTGTTGCAACCTATTGTGGAATGCTTCAGTTTCTTGCTTGCTTTAGGTTACCTGGAGCCTTTACTGTGATTTGAATAGAAGATAAATCCCACACTTAACTTTTATTACTTCAGTTCATATATTTTATCAAATAAGGATGATAATTAGCATTGTTAGAACCTATAGAATTTGGAGATTGCATTGTTAGAACCTATAGAATTTGGAGATTACATTGTTAGAGTAATTACAACATTAATACAAGAGCTGTCAAAACTAACCCCGGAAATCTCTTGTTATTTCCTTCTAATGATGTTGTTAGTTATGCCTATTCACTCTGTCTTAGACTGAATTTTAAACAGGCAATTTTACCCTTTACACCTCTTTACCTCAGCCAATGTTGTTCCGTGTGATGTATCCTGCATATTCAAAAAAATTACATCAGATTATTTGAATCTATTTCCCTTTGATGCCATAACAGTGATGAGGTTAAATAATCAACTGCTAAATTCCTAATTCTAATCAAATTCTGGTATTTTTCCTTGAAAAAGACATCAGTACCATTACTAATAGTTTCCCTCTGTTGATCAGAGATCCCACAGTCTCTATCCACTTGGAGGCATTTAACACATTCCTTGTTATTATTTGCAGTCATTAGTTCCTTTCATAGTAATGGCAGTATATCTGCAGATAAATTAAGTACTTTCCAGCCAGGCAAGGTATGTCATCCCTCCCTGGTGATCTTCTGAACCATCTCTCTCCTCTGCCACCCCTTCTTCTCCCAGTCCCTTTCACCAAGGTAGGGCACCATACCTTGGGGTTGCTTGGGAACGACCTCTTGTCTGTCTGCCTTTCTGAGGAAAAGTTACCCCCCTCCTGTCAAATGGGAGTTACAAGGTACTCCCCACCTTCTGGGCAGTGGATGGGGGAGGAGGTGGCCAGAGGGGCAGGAACAGAATGAAGTGAGATGTTGTGGGAGCACTGGCAGAGAGGCAGCTGAGTTTGACCTGGCAGCCTATAGCTCAATTGGGACTCATGTTGCATGTGGGCTGTGCACAGAGGTGAGAGCCGACTGGTGTGGTACAAATCCGATGACGGGAACAAAATTTCTCGCTTTCCAGGGTGGAGGCTGGAATGACAGACACATGCATGAGCCTAGACATTCATCTCCTTGACAGTCAAGACCTATTAAAACTATTAAACTCCTGCCAGTGGGAGTGGACCTAGGAGGAGGCTGTAGATATTGAGCTGTCTGTCATCCCAGGATGGAAAGCTAGCTCTGACATCAAGCAGTTACAAAGGCTGAATAAACCCCCATAATATATACCCCCACGTGATATCTGTGACCATAAATCAGGGGCAAGCTACTTCACCAAGCAGTCAGGGCCCCTGCAAGGAAACAGATTATTGTCCTCACATTTGTGAGAAAATAGGACAAAGTATGCGTAAATTTGACTTCCTGCTTACAGAAAATAAATATATAATATTCCCATTTCTTTGCATAAAGATTTATGTAGGGATTGTAGGGCATTATCACCATATTTTTAATGTAGTTGAGATTAAAAAAACTTTGAAGACAGTATTTCCCCTTTGTGACAGTTACTGCATGATCTGATGGAAAAGCTTCCTAAATCAACAATGAAGTGCCAAAAAAAAAGAAAAGCATTTGCCTTTCTGCCTATTAGACTGCCCGAAAGCAGCTCTAGTAAAATATTTGAAGGATCTGCTATTTATAGTGCCATTTATATTCACTAGTTTCAGTAAGGAAAGTAGCTGTCTCCAAGCAGTGTACAAGATAAGTGTACAGGCAATGGACTTTCTCCCTGTAACTTCTCTTGGTGTCACCATCGTCACATAATAAAAAGTAAAAAACAATGAGAAGAGTAACAGACTTAGGGAACTGCACAAGGATGAGTAGTTGGAGGGAAGTTCTCTTTTAATTTCAGGAAAGGGCAAAACAAATTTTTACTGGTTTATATTTGAGAAGTAATAATTGATCTTATGAAAAATATTTATTCAAAGCCTAAATCATACCTAATTCTCAGAATAATTTGCAATGGTAATTGATCAGTTAGGATTTCCATGGATGTACGAGGAAATGAGTTGGCAAAGATTTGAATGATTTGAACATGCTCACATCTGGTGTATTGGTCCGTAAATCAGAACCTGGCCTCCTGACACCCAGATCTTTTCTCACCATGTGGCAGCACAGAGCCAGCACTCTGATTTAAATGTGATACAGTTAACTGAGAAGGTTTTTTTGTGAAATTAGTAATTCTTGGGAACCATTGGTTGTACCTGGTAGCAGATACAGCATAAATAGTAGATGTAGGGTAACTCTCACATACTGTTTTCAGTGCAATACTAAAGAATCCCTAGGCTGTTGGTTTCCTCTCCCATGGTGTGGATGTCCATCACTGTGACAATCTACAATAAATACAAAGCAGTCACCATGTCATCATTGTATAGTTGTCAGCTAGTCCTTCACAAAATGAACCAACATATGTCCTGAGGATGTAGCTGTGGGAGCACAAACTGGACTGAGAGAGAGCACTGAAGTTCTTGTTATAGTGTGTTGTTGATAAATTTTGAAGAAATTAGAAGGGATTGTATGAGATTAATAAAAGTCAAAAATAACATTAATAATTAGCACAGAGCTCTTCCTGCAAGCTGCTTCCATGGTCACTCTCTATAAAAATGAATCACTGTGGGTGTGACATGATGGGGGTATGGGGGGATGATGTGGAAGTGACAGTGTAATCTGGGTGACAAACAAACAAAACTAGAGAAGGATACCAGTAAGGCAGCAGAAAGACCTGTGCTGCTTTTGAAAGTGGCCGAAAACTAGACTTGCTTTGATCCAGCGGTAGTGTGGAGGAAGGAAGAGAGGCATAGTACAAAAGAGGACCTACTATTTTGCTGGTAGTTTCTCTTTAACCAGAGCCCTCTTACATCAGGTGTGATACAGGAGCACAGGAAATACAGAGATTTGGGTCCCCATCTGGGTAGGAGTGTGGTGCGGAGAGAGAAGGCTAAGAGAGAAAGACCATGCAAAGGAGAACACTTTTAAGATAACCCATTTCAAACCTGCAAGTCTCCCACTTTTGCAGTGAGCTCCCTAGGTATGACAGAGTTGCCCTCCCCTGTTTGGTGGCCTTCCTGCTGGTGGGTCAGGTGCTACTCGTACAGAAGCCAGCACAGGTTTTGCAGCTGGGCTAGAAGCAAGTGTTTAGACTATATTAATTGAAACACTGCAAATTCATTTGCTAGTAGTTTAATAATGAGTTTCATAAATGAAGCCAATTCAGTTGACGTTCTCTTTGCTGTTTGTGACAAAGTGTAATTCCTCAGTGCAATCTGAAAGAGAAGAAACAGCATTCAGAGTATTGAGAATTTAGCAAGGAGCAGGGAACCTGACCTGAGCATTACCAGCTCTGAGCTGATGCACTTTGTAAGAGCGAGTCTTACTAGTGAAGAGAGAAGCCGCTGCTTTATTTTAACAAAAAAAAAAAGCAAAACAACAACAAAAAAAGAGAGACCATTCTCTCCCTCTTTATATTTAGCATATGGCAGACTTTAGTGTCCTACGCTGAACTGCCTGGTGAGGATGATTCAAAGTGGCAGGCGGAGAGCAGGGTTAACGGCAGTCTGGGCTGCCTGGCTGGGGGTACTGGGCTCACCTGGAGGGGCTGCTGTTGGCGTCATGTGGGATAGCCTCCAGCTGGGCAAGTGCTTGGTGCTTCAGAGGTGTCTCCTTTGAAGAAGGGTGTATGGTTAAAGTAACCTGCCTTGGGATGTCAGCAGGGTAGAAAGAGCCTGAAGAAGCAGGAATATTATGCAAAGACAGAGTCTTTAATGCTCTATGTGGGAAGCAAGTGGAGAAGAGAGTCATGTTCCTACCTGGTATTAAAAGTTATAAGTCAATCATGACCTTATCATCATGATTTCTTCTGATTACTGTGGAGGACCAGGGCAGCTTCCAGCAGTTCTCTTTCTCTCAGTGGTAAGTGTGGCCTTTGAAGTGGTGTACTGTATTAGGTATTTACAAATAACTAACGCTGATGTAGCCTGCTCTTCTTCCTGCTAAAAAGAGCTGTTAAAGTAGTTGAAAAAAATAAGCAACTGGATTTCTTAAAGCATGTTAGTCAGCAGTGAAAACATAGCTTCAGGAGAGAGCAATCAGAAAAAATTTCGTCCAAGTTAGCACACATCTGGTGTTTGGAACATCCTGTACCATTCGTGTCTGTTTAAGTTGTACTGCGTACGTTCCTGGGAAACACTGGGGATATTTTCTGTATGCAAGTAAAAGTAACTTTGTCCTGTGCGTAACTAAGTGCATTTGAAATACTCTTCTTCATTAGGAGAGGAAATAAGCTTGCTAAAAACAATGAAAACTTGCAATAAGCTTTGTCTTAGGCTTTTGCATTTGCATTGCATGTAAATGTAATCCCAAGGGAAAGAAGAAATGGGGAAAAGTGTAAGCACATGAAAGTTGGCTGTTACGGTATTGCATTCTACTAAAGCTTCTTCTAATTTACCTTTTTCCAGCTAAACCAGTTAAATTTGTTGCCAATCAACTATCAGTGGTAATTAGAAAGTTTTAAGAAAGTTATTTGCTGAAAGGTCTTTGTAGCTCAGAATGCAGCTTGCCATCAAGTCTAGAAATGCAGAAGCTATCTAAAGGGGGCCTACAGGAAAGCTGGAGAGGGAGTGCAGTGACAGGACAAGAGGTAATGGGTTTAAACTGAAAGAGATGAGATTTAGATTAGATATTAGAAAGAAATTCTTCCCTGTGAGGGTGGTCAGGGACTGGAACAGGTTGCCCAGAGAAGCTGTGGAGGCCCCATTCCTGGCAGTGTTCAAGGCCAGGTTGGATGGAGCTTTGAGCAATTTGGTCTAGTGGAGGGTGACCCTGCCCATGGCAGGGGGGTTGGAACTAGATGGTCTTTTTTAACGTCCTTTCCAGTCCAAACCATCTGATGATTCTAAAGCAGTTGCAGCTGACTTCTGCTCCCTTTAATAATGACAGTGCTGTGGTGGTGTCCTAGCAGACTGCTGACTTACAAATTGTTCCTCTTTATGTTAGCTTGATAATCCTGACCGCAGAGGTGCAGTGCTTAACTATGCCAAGTCTTACACACATTTATTAAGTTTTCCTACTGTTGCTATAGAGTTTTGTGTACTACTGCAACTACTATGTAGCCACCTGCCTTATCTCACCAGGCAACAGAAGTTGCTTTTCATCAATGTACATGATTTGGCTCTGAAGCAGTCCCTGTATTATTAGAAAATAGCAGGGGTTAGTACTCTCTCCCCACCCCCCTCACCATCCCTCCCCCAGATAACTTTAAATTCAAAGGTAGTACCAACAAATATTAGTTCAGTATATATGAATTATTACTGTAACTGTGAGCTTATATGACGATAAAGTTCACAAGCTTTGTTTGTTTGATTTTTTACTCGCTGTATTTACCCAAGGATTGCATAGTAAATAGCAGAATTTCTTACATGTAACTCGTCGATGCTAAGTTGCCTTTGTATAGGTAGATGAAATTATAATCACAGAAAACACATATAATGGAAGGTCTCAGAGCTGTACCATAGATTTCTTCAGGCATAAAGCATATTTGGTCATCTGAGGGGTGCTGCCAAAGTGGGGGCAAAAATGTTTTTGAAACTTCTCTACAAACTTGTTTCACCTCTTTATTAGGCTGTGAAGTCTTCCTAAAGGTGTTTGGTTATAGTGCTCCCTTTCAGTCAGTGTTTATGAGAACGAACTTTGGGAAGTTGTAGCAAAGTTCTTGTCTGAGACGGGCCAAAGAAAAGTTGGGAAGGTACAACCTGCGTAAGGGCTCTGTTGCTCAACACAGAAACAGTGAGGGATGGGGGGACGATGACAGTTATAAACACCCTAAATTTGTGTTGGTCGCATACTTGGCTCGTTAGTACCAAATGATCTGAGCTCTAGTGGTGGCAAGTTCCTAGGTATCTTGTCAGAGGATACCAGTTATTACAGCACGCTGTGTTTTCAGGTCTTATTCACTGCGTCACACATGGTGTTGGGGTATCCCAGTTCCTTATTTAGCTCATCTTCAACAGACTAAGCTGCAAATGTGAATGAGAGGTGTGAAACTTTGCTCCTGCCAAAGTGTTAACTGCTGCCTGCCTCTCGGGAGCTATCTGCCCTGTAAATGAACGTCGGCAAGTCCTGGGCTTGCCTGATGCTGACGTAATTGACTCGCTGTGGACATTGGATTGTTGCTGATCAGGCTGCTCGATACTTAACATGCAGAATAAATCCTCTCTACAAGTTAAATCTTGTTTGTCCTTGTACCTGTTTTACCTGTATGATTAGACAGTTATGATTATATTAACTGGGATTAGTGCACGCAGCTCACTGCTGGCTCTTGATCGAGATCAGACCAGATGGCAATTAATTATGAGAGAAAGATAGTCTGGGGAGCATCCACTTTCAGCCCTGCCTTTGGGGTCAGCTGCAACAGTGCTGTTTTGTAATTTCCAGTGTGCTAAATAAGCATGTCAAATGAAAGATGCTGCTGATAATGGCTCTCCCTCTGAGAGCTTGCCTTTGGAGCGCTTCACAAACACTAATTAAAGAATCGCTGGAATAGGCTTTGCCTACCAATGGATTGATATTATTGTCTCTGCTTTTGTGGATGAGAAAATCAATGCAGAAGGGATGTCTTCCTGCACAGGAAATCAGCATAGAATTGAGATTAGTGATCAGGTCTTAGCTCCCAGGACTATGCTGATGGCTTGTTATACAGGGAGGATTCCATGAAAATGCAAATATTAATATCAAGATGCTAGAGCAACCCTTTTAATAAATAAATAAAAAAACCCCTCACCATCTATTGGCAGAAACTGCTTTCCTGAGTGAGAATGCTTGCTTAGCTTCCCAACGTTATTCTTATTTCAGTCTTCATCACTAGTGGAAAAACAAGCAAACCAAGGCAAGTTGTTCTTTGCAGTTGATTTTTTTTTCCCCCTTAGTCTTTTTGCTTGATAACTACTTTTAAAATGTGGGCTCAAGTGCACATCTCAAAGGATTCATGACTTTACTAAATGCAAGTCCAAAATTGTCTCTCTATTTCATAAACTCTCTTTGAATCTTATAATGGGCTGGCTTTTGGAGGTGGCAATTAATTTTTTTAAAATTTTTTATTTTCAAGTGGTGTAAGAGCAATTTCTAACTGCTTTTGTAATGATCATTGCTTATATTCTTCTGGTGTAAGTAACAACTATATGGCTAAACTATGTCAAGATGCCATTTACTTTTTTCTCTACTGCTGTTTCAACCTGTCATTATTGTAATGAGTGTCATACGTTGTATCATCCACCATGTAGTTATCTCTCACACAGTCTAGTTCCTTTGGCATTAATTTAATGAATAACATGGAGGAGAAATATTTCAAAATACATGGCCAATTTAACAATCTGCATATGTGAACAATCAAATTTTGTTGCTTTTCAGTCTTCATGTAATTCCCAGTTCTGAAATGATCTTTGTAGAGGACCTTGCAGTCACTTCCAGAGGAGATATAGCTAGAAAAGTAATTTGTCCTTCGTTGTGCAGCCTACCCAGAGATTAAGCTCTAGTTGATGGGCATGTGATTTGCATCAGTTATTATCATGTCTTGCTGTAAAAACACTCTTTTTTTCCTTTACTTGGAATCTGTTTGCATAAATATCTCATTCCTAATAACTTGATATCGCCAATGTCAAGACTGTAGAGGTGACCTTAGCAATGTATGCCACAGATCTATGTGATGTCTGAACTCATGGTTTGCTGTGCACATAACAGTCACAAAACACAATCTGATGTCAAATGATATCATGTAGTCAGAACCGGAAAGCATGTCTTGAACAATCCTAAGTTCTTGCTTAAATCAGGGCCTATGGACAAGGTGTAGAAGTCTGCAGGTTTGGGAAGAGCGGTGTGAAATCTAGTCTGACTGAGGAAAGGACAAGAGGATATACAGAAGAAGAAATAAGAAGCCTTTCTTGGGAAGGAGGAGGGAAGAAGAGGAAGATTAAAAACATGAACAGAAAAGAACCATGGATATAAGGAAAGATCACGTGGGAGCATGGAGGTGTCATGTAAAAGTTGTGAGAACCTGATGTGTGTCTGAGGGAGGCCCTCTCATTGAGTCACGAGGTTCAGAAATGACCCTCTTGCTTCTTAAACTCCTTCTCAGAGAGCAGCCTAGGTGCAGTTAGGTCCAGTCTTAGATCCAGACTTGGTCAACAGCTTACCTGTAAAGGATTCTATATATAGCCACATATCAGAGTCAGTATTTGCCTATCAGAGTCCCCTAAAGGACTTTCACTGGGACAGTTTCGCAAAGTTGAAACAGATAGAAAGTTTATTAAAGTGACAGCTATGAAGAGTTCAGAATTGCTGTTGACAGATGCTTTTACTACAGTAGGGCTAATATATGATTATAATGCTAGCAAAATACTGTCCTGGGTATGCTCACCAAAAGGGTGAAATCACAATGCTTACCAAGAAGATGTCCCTATACTGGGTGGAGGAGAAGGAGCACAGCCTATTGGCTGCCTCTTCATGGTCTTCAATTGTTTCTCTCTCCACCTTGGGGGAAACTTCCTCAATATCCTTTATACCCCAGCTTCAGCTGTTGCCTCCTTGGGGTGACATGTAATGTGATTTGGGTGGAGAGATGAGTACTATAGTCACATATGTTTAGCATGTGTTCCTTTTAGCTCATTATAATATTTAGGGGTGTCAATTTTAATATTATTCAGTACAGGAAAGACATGGAGTTGCTGGAGCAAGTCCAGAGAAGGGCCACAAAGTTGATCAGAGGGCTGGAGCACCTCTCCTACGAGGACAGGCTGAGGGAGTTGGGCTTGTTCAGCCTAGAGAAGAGAAGGCTCCGGGGAGATCTAATCGTGGCCTTCCAGTACCTGAAGGGGGCCTACAGGAAAGCTGGCGAGGGGCTGTTTCTTAGGGAGTGTAATGACAGGACAAGGGGCAATGGGTTTAAACTAANTCTTGGGGAGTGTAATGACAGGACAAGGGGCAATGGGTTTAAACTAAAAGAGGGGGGATTTAGATTAGATATTAGGAAGAATTCTTCACTGTGTGGGTGGTGAGGCAGTGGAACCGGTTGCCCGGAGAAGCTGTGGAGGCGCCATGCCTGGCAGTGTTCAAGGCCAGGTTGGATGGGGCTTTGGGCAGCCTGGCCTAGTGCAGGGTGTCCCTGCCCATGGCAGGGGGGGTGGAACTAGGTGAGCTTTGAGGTCCTTTCCAACCCAAACCATTCTATGATGATGTCATGGATAATGAAGCAAAATGTCTCACTCTGGGCACTGTTGCCTTCAAGATTCTGTGTAGAAACCGTCTATCTGTTTATTCCACATTCTCTAGCCAAAACAGAGCTGTCTTGCCACCGTAAGACTCCCTCCTTTGGCTGCTTCTCATACCAACCTTGCAGATCTCCGTCCACCATGTTTGTATGAGAGATAAATGGACACTGGTGTTTTTAACCTCTATGTGCAATTCTCACAGGAGGAAGGAGCAAGATGCTTAGAAAAGGAGGGAGACACTACTACTTACCTTGCCGCTGACTGACTTTTAAAAAGTGTTTCTGGTTGGTTTTCACGTAGCTAAACTACTAGGAAGCTGTGAGGAAATTCTGATTATGTGTCCGTATGTGTGCGTGTGTGTATATATATTCAAAATGCCCAAATTTAAAGGATGACTAAGTGCACAAAATCAAATTCTCAGGGGTTAGGAAATGCTAATGATTCGCCACCTTAACCAACCCCCACTTGTGTATGAGTTGTGGATGACTCCTTCCCAACCCATGCCCATGAGCTTGTTTCATGCAGGCACCAAGGCCTGCAGGAAGGCTGTGGGGAGAGTATACACACATCTTCCCCCAGCACACAGGCTGAGAGAGGCAAGCGGCCAGACCAGGGTGCCTGGGGCTGCTCCCACCTTCTGTGCTTGAAAGGCAGCTTTGGTCATTCCTGCAGTATCATGTACCTTTACTTCTTGGTTGCTCCTAGACCCAGCCCCCTAAGGCAACTTCAGTCAGTGTCTGTTTCTGCAGTCCTCATCTTTCTTGTGGAGCGAACCTCCAAATTAAATGCAGCTTTACTGCATCTCTAGAATACACATTCCAGAATAGCTGTCTAGACACTATGGACAAGACTACCACAGTTCAGCCTTCCTTCCCCCTATACAGCCTTCCAGCATCCTTTCAGTAGCCTTTGTACCCTAAATTAATCCACTGACCCTAAGCTCTGGCCCAGAATATGGCACATGGGCTGCCAGCCTCAGGTTCTGAAATACAGCTCTGGTGGGGTGTGACATGCTGTTTCAGATGTGCCTCTATGTGTGTGGGAACATACTGTGAAATAGTATTTATGTTTCAGGGCCACCGAGTGGTGTTTGCTCATGGCTTGGGCAATGTGTAACGGGGAGTGGATGAGAGCAGCCTGCTCTAGAGGGACCCAACCCCAACCTACAAACTCCAGTGCTGTCAGCGTAGCCTTCCTGAGCCACGCTGAGCTGCGTGTTTATTAGCATAGTGTACAAGGCTGCGTAGACTCTGCTTGGAGTTTTAAAAGAAAAGCCAAGTATTGGTGGAATATGAGGAAAGGCTGCATGCAATTGCTCCTCATGCTTACTTTGGCAAAAGCTGAAGTGGAAAGCATCTTCTGTGTCTGAAAGGAAGCAGCTTGGGTGCTTATGTAAGCAGCAGCAAACAGAGGACTATTATTTAACCAGGGGAATTATTCTCCTGCAGAGAACAGTAGCTTGGCTACCATTCAGCAAAGACCCAGAACATAGTTGTGGTTGTTCAGGGACTTGCCTCCTTCTCCCTTTTCAGGACTTGCCAGAGCAAAGGCAAGGCCTTTGCTGAGTGTGCTTTTGTTCTCCAAATATCATACTTCATGATGCAAATGGCAACCGCTTCTCCAGGGTGAAGAACTTGCTCTGTGATAAAGATGCTCAGCATTTAATAAATAAAGAATTTGCTGCTGTCACACTGCATAGCCTGGGCACTATCTGGTGGGAAAGAGCTTGTTCCCCTTGTTCCCCTTATCCTACTTTTAAAAGCACAGCTGGTAACAAGAAGGGTTTGAAGAGTTTAGAGCTTGACAGTGTTGGTTTTGTCTCCATACAGGTGTAGTGGAAAGGTGCGGAATATTGAAGTCTCCCAAGCGGAGGAGGTTGCTAGTACTGCACAATGTCTCAGAGGTGTAGACCCACCTGTGTGGTCTGTTCTCCATCTTGCTGAGGTAGTTCAGTCTCTTCAGGCTGCTCTTCACTTCTGTGAGTACACTGGTTTATTTTCTTTTAAAATATCTTTTAGTCTGCAGCTGTATCGTGATGTCTACAATACCCTGTCTACCTCTAGCTTTTCATCACTGTCCAGCCTCCTTTGCTGAAGATGAGTTGTGGCATGAATACACTATGCCATGGGGTGAAAGGAGAGTGATGGAGCTACTGACTGCTCTGCCAGTTTGCAGCAGGCAGGGACACAAGGAAACGATGTCGTGCTATGTGTGAAAGGAGGAACTGGGGACCTGCACCCTTTATTTGGCTCATTTGATGCTGGTAGGAGAGGGAGGTATAGGGGTACATAAACAACCTTCTTGGCTGCTTCCTGACTGGAGGGTCTACCTGGCTTTTCAGTGCACCCCTGGTTTTTTGAGACCTTTTGCAAAACAGTTAAGTGATTGTGGTAGGGAATTGGTAAACCACTGACATGCACCATACAGTCTCTTCTGTTGTTTTGTTTGGGTTTTTTTTTTTTCATTCTTGTATAGCTTTTCTGTAAAAGGTTAAACGCTGATTCACCGCAGCATGGATAATGTATGCACAGGTAAATTTTGCAGACTAATTCTGGTATGGGGAATAAGATGATGCTGCTGGTTGCTGACTGGAGCAGAGTCAAACACTGTAGAATTTCATTTATTGATCCATCTGTTCAGGAGTTGCATTACAGGGCAGTAAGGCACACACGCTGAAAGTGAGAGGAAAGAACAGCAGTACCTTACAGGAACGCTGCTCATTTGGTCATTTGTAAAGCCACATCGTGCATACAAGTGCACTTCCACAGTCACTGTGCTGGCGTTAGCAGCTGCTCTGGCAGGTACCACTGTTCTCCTTTGGCTTCTAGTCCATGTTTATGTAGTCTACTGAGCACAACAGGACGGTGCTCGCAGTGCTGTGTTTTATAAAAAGACATGCTGTGCACAGGTACAATCCAGTATGACTTTTGGTCCGTACTGAGGTGCGCTTTTGCGTGGTTATGGTGGTTGAAAAATGAATTAAGCAGCAAGTGGGTCCACACCTCCTGCTGAAACTCCAAACCCTGTGAAGGTCTCTGTGTGGCTCCGGGCTGACTCGTAGGTGTACTTTCTGAGCACCAGCTACTGCTCAGCTTCTTTATGCTTCAGTTTGGGAGTGGGAGCAGCTGTTATGAGCAAAGACCTGGCAAATTCTGGTACCTATTAATTCTCCACAGCTGTCTGAAATCTTTTAATGTGTTTGCTGGCTACTGTAGAAAAGTCTTGCGAAGCAGACTACAAGACAAATTCCCTGGAGGAAAATCCCTAATAGCAGGTAGCTATTAAAAATTTCCAGTTGTTGCCTCGCTGCATGCAGATGGCTGGTCTCACCAGCCACTGGCCACTGATGAGCCATGCGGCGTGGCACCAGCGGCACAGAAGGGGGGTTGTTTGCACTGTTATCAGCTCAGGAAAGCTTTTAAACATCTGTATTGAAGCTCCTGTAACAAGCAATTCTCACTCATGTTGTCCTAGTGCCACCTTGCCCCTTTTGAATACCCTTTGGAAGATTTCAGGGTGGGGACCTGGGAGCTGGGGTCACTCGTGCAGTAACGGAGCACAGAAACACCTTAGTGGATCTTGCTCATCCTCAGCAGCGCCCATGCCAAGGCTGTCCTTTCCTTTGTACAACGTGTGCCTGAGGCTTTGGGGCCAACAGGGAGGAAGGGTTGGAACCTTCTTGGAGGTATGGTGATGGCAGTAGCTCCCTTCTGCGAGGATCCCTTGCACCTGCAGATCCCTTGCAGAGGAGGCCCTTGTTTTGCAAGGGCTAGAATGAGGCAAATCCTCAGCCTTTTGATTTATCTTGACGAGGTCAGAGTAAGAAGTCTGCTGCCTGTCCTGCTCTTGAGTTTTTTCAAACTGCCTTTCTGGTGGCAATCCCCAAACAACATGCAACTCGCATCACTGGGGTGAGATAATGGGAGCCTGCCTGTTGCTGAAGCCTTTTTAATAGCCAGCCACCGTTTTAGTCTCTTTGATAAGCCTTCATACTACTGCCCTGCATTTGTGATCTGATTTAGGGCAGCCTGACAATGTCTAGACACTATGACGGTGACACTTCCTTCCAACAGCTGTTGGTATGAACTTTTTTGATACTGGAGTTTTTCCTGTGTGCAATCAGTGATTGCCCAGCAGTTAAATATAATAGCTCTCTAATGGCCTCTGTCTGCTGCTGGGCTGCTGCTCGCTATGAATGAGACATTCGGGAAAAGGAACTTGTCTTCTGGATGGGGATTTATTATAGATGGGGACTTGGCCTTTAAAACAAAGCTGGTTTGGCCCATTACTTGAGGTGGAGAGCAAACCCCTTCTGGGGGTTCCAGGGATTTTCCCTGAAAAGGGGTCCCTTGCAATGGCCCAGGGAGCTCTGCACGCTGCTGGCTGGGGACTGCCGCAGAGCAGCTTCCCCAGGCACAGAGGACAGGAGCATCCATCTTCTCAGCCAGGCTGGCACTAGGAGGGCTGCTTCTTCTCTCTGTGGGTTTTGCCATGCTGCTGCTGACAGTGGGATTGCCTGGCTGCCAAGGCCTCAAGCAAGAGGCAAGGTTTTGCTGGCACTGCTGGAGGTAGTGGCATCTTAGCGCTTCGGCAGGCCTGGACCCAAATAACTAGAATCTCTTTTGCCACCAGCATTCCTGTCTCTCTGGTCTAAGTGCTGGGGAGGCCTCATGTACATGAGCAGTGCCACCTTGGGAAGCTCTCCTGTAAATGTGACTAAAGCCTTGCCAGGGATTGACTTGTGTGAGCAGTTAGAGCCTGCAGAACATTGGCAGGCTTGTGCTCGTGTACCCAGGTCGTCCTCTGACCCTGGACAAATCTCTCAACCTTCTGGTATTTCACCATTCATGTCCTTCTAGTAAAACATGTTTCACATCTTAAAATGCTGCTATGAAGTAGGCTGAAATACCTGTGGAGGATAGGACTGGTTGGACTGGAGAACTTGAGCTGGGCACCGCAATGTTCCACAGTCCCCCTAGGGTGGGATTTAATTGTTCAGAAGGGCACTGACAGCTTGATGTAAACAGCCACTTAGAAATTAACAACAAGAGACAGGTTACTACTCAGGTCCTTCTAAATGTCAAGCCAAACTGCCAGGAACTCCCAAAGAAATACTGCTGAAGGTTAAGGGCATTGAGTAGCAGATTTGAAGCAAATATTAAATTTTATTGCTAAAAGAATTGGGCTATGCAGTGTACATAAATTTTAAATCCACTGTTTTACTCGGATTTAAACTTCACCATCTGCCTACAAGTTTTTTCCCCTCCCACCTACAGCAGCATTAAAAACCCAGGGCACTTTTATGTAATAAGATGAATGAGTCAACTGCTCTTTTAACTAGGAAAGCTACAGGAAATGAACCTACCTTTCATGCAACACCTGTGCCTCTCTACTGAGCACTCTGGTCTATCTGTCAATGTATTATCTGATTAATAATAGCAATTTTTTTAATGGTACCTTTTTCAGACCATGGCTTTAAGAGGAGTAAGTGCTATCTCTTGTATTGATATGGAAGTCCTCCCTAATGCTGTCACTCCTCCTACTTGCTATTCACTGCAGAAACTCAGAGCAATTCATCAGATTAAACGTTTTGGGGAGATAAAGCTTAGCAGTTACTACAGCCCAGCGGGTTTTGTTGCCGGGAGTTCAGCTGTCTTAGAGCAGAGCCTGGGTTTTTCTGGAGCTAGATGTCACAGTGCCTCCTAGGGCACCCTGTGCACCTCTGGGTGGGGTGGGTGTCCTTGGCAGGAACCAGGGTATCAGCAATAAGGAAAGAAAACAAAGCAGGGCACATCAGCTGTTCCTGTGGCAGACAGGCTGAAGATGCAGCCTTCGCAGCCTCTACAAGCAGAGCCAGGGTCTGCCTCCTTTTGGAAAAGGAGGAGGTTGGTAGCAGCTCCTAGATACGTCAAATCTGACTGCTCCAGGTCTCATTACCTTCTGAGGTAATTATAATTACCTCATAATTCAAAACTCCTTCCCCTCTCATTCATGCTCCCCACAAGTCACCACCTCCTTCAAGCATTACTGGTGATGGAACTAGCATTCTAGGTCTAAAACTGCTCTTCTCTTTGGTCCCATCAACTGCTCTCCTTAATCAGAGTCTAGCTAACAGAAGAGCTGGTGGCTTTCAGCCTTCCTGTGGCCTAGGTGAGCCCTCTTAGCCCCTTCCTTTACTAGGGATTTTTGCATCCTGAGGCAGAGAGACCAGGAGGACCACAGAAGCCATAAATCTCTGCCTGAGCACCTTTCTTCTGTCACATTTCTCTGCTGAGACGTCTTTCACAGTGTGCACAATTGTTATTGCTTCATTAAGACGCTAGAGGAGAAACAAGGGGAAGGAAAAGGAAATGTAATGTTGTTGACAAGCTGCCCCCCCCCAGCTGTTAATGAAATTCAATGGAAAAAATGCAAGAATTGTTTGAACTTGCAGGCAGTGTACCAGGTTGTTTGGATTGTAATTTTTTTTTTAAAATAATATAACAGGAGGCTCAGAGATGTACAAGTGTGAGCAGATCAATTGAAACTCTTGCTTACTGCCCTAGAAAGAAATTTTAATGTGTATGGGAGAGGGGAACGTGCACCATGGTCTTGCTTTGAACTCTGTTTTTAGTGTTGGTCAGCTCAGCTGAGGAGAACGCAATGACAGCTCTGAAATAAGAGTAGGAGGTACAACAAAGGCCCGATACTGAGGTGTGTTGTCATTGAGCCATCTCATGCCAGCTTGCTTTTAAGCAATCCTAAATTATAAAATGTGCTTTACTTTGCTGGGTATTTCAATTGTTCAAAAGATGGAGTTTGTGGTTTTGGGGAAGGTTGGGAAGGAGGCAATGTGATAGCGGGGAACCAAACTGCAGCAGCTGCAAGTTCGGAGTAGAGAATTGCGATAAACTCTGTCAAACTTGCTCTTTTGAAATTAAGTAAGACCAACGATCAAAGAACTACAGAGGTGATTTTAGTGATCCCCTCAAGCAGACTGATCTACAAAATAATAATTCTCTGTTGTACTGTATGTACTTGGATTCCTTCTTAGAAGGGCCAAGTAGCATGTTCCTTCGACTGTTTTTCCTGCAGATCTTTTCTGATGTAAAACTACTTATCTTGTCCAACCCAGGGAAAAAGCATTGAAATAGAAGTGATGAGCAGCCTGTATTTCAGCAAAAGTTTGCAGCAGTTTCCTGTGGAAGAATGGCTTGCTGAGAATGGACACGTAGATTTAGCTGAGCTGGCAATACGCATAAATAATAGACTACATGCTGAACCTATTTAATTAAGGAACAGGTTGTTTTGCTTACTTGTGTAGATAATAGCTGTTATTGCTCAGCTAAGAATAAGCCTATGTCAGGGGCCCTTAGGCGATGCCACCAATGGGAGGCTAGGACCCTGTCCTTGACTGTTTCAATAACAAGATGCAGCTGGACCCTTAGATAAGGAACTACTAACCCAATTATAAGCATGTTGTGATCCTGACGACTAACCAATGGTGAGCTTAACTTTTGCAAAATATTTGTGAACGGTATGAGCTAATTATAGAACGGTATAAAAGACTGTAAGCGTGAACGGTATAAAAGACTGTAGCCATGTACCAATAAACGGAAGCATGATGATCACTCATATTGAGTGCGCCTGTCTTCCCTCCGCTGCAACAGTTTCCCAAGGGATATGCTCACTGAGAATTTGGGGTTTGAGCCAAAGGAAGGGCAAAATCTGCAGCTTCCTTGTAGAAAGAGTCAGCACTGGACGAGTATTAACATTGCCTTCCCTTCATCAGAAGACATTCCCCAGACATTCAAAGCTCCTTGCCACGTGTATTACCAGGGCTCTCAGAAGCTCCTGTAACCCTCAGTTCCTTGAGACCCTACATCAAATGGTAAAGTACCGTACCTAACTTAAGATGAGCCACTGAAGAGAAATTATCCCAAACCTCACTTTTCTATAATCTAAATGTCTAAATTCTAATGACTAAATGTCTCTTTAACCTTCATAGGACTACCCCTCCCCCCTTCCCCCCCCAATTTAATGTGCCCTTATACTTCACAAGGTATGGTGAAATTGGTAACTGGAGCCAGACGCCCTTTGCACCATGGTGACTGCCATGGGTATCTCAGGAAAGCCCAAAGTTGCACAAGCGCGGTGGCAGCGTGTCACTGAGCCAAACAACTCGTAGCCTGTGGAGACAGAAATTGGCCCAGGTTCCTGCCAGGACAGATTGGGTTGAGCACTGCTGTTGCCTTCCCCTCTCGTGAGACAGCTGGAGCTTGGCAGCTGAGGCTGTCGGCTTTCCACAGCCCTGTTACTGGGGAAGCACCCTACCTGTTGTAACTCAAATGCTGTTGGCAAAGTGTGTTCCTGGAAGTTTTGACCCTTCAGCTTTTGTCTCTGCACCTAGATTGGCATAGGAGGATGCCTGCCTTTTATCTACCTGTCTGTGCTTTTTTACAGATAGGTGTCTTAAACAGGGGGGGAGGCTGTTGAGATTCTTGTGTTCTGACAAGGACATCCTTCCATAACCTGAATGATCGCTGGGTAAAGGACCACCTCTGGGGTGTCTTTGTGATGCTTAAAGCCAATAGATACTCCTAATACTCCTACACAATACTGTGGAGCAGCTAATGAAATAACAGAAGTTTAGAGATGTTCTGGAAATCATAATGTTACCATCATTGTCACAGTCTGTCAGCCATTTCCCCATAATGTCACTGAATGCAAGGAATGGAGTGGTGCCATCATGAAAATTAATGAGAAAATAAACTTTTATTTTTAAATGGTGTGTGCATTTAGGAACTTCCTTACAAGCTAGAACAACAGAGCTGATAGGTAATATCTTACTGCTGAAGTGATACCTATGGTAATTTTGTTAATAACTTGATCCTATAATGTTTTGCGGAAATCTATCATAGAAATATATAATGTTGTAAATAAATAAGTTGTGTCAAAACACAGCTTTTAACCTGTGTGCTAATGATTTACCTCACCATGCCAACACTAGAATTTAGAGTTCGGTAATGCAGAACTCCTGTCATCCAGTTTGGTCAGTAGAACTTGTTCAGGACCTTTAATTTCCCCACTTCGATAGCTCCCGCTTTGTATGGTGCTTAGGAGAAATGGTTATTAATGCACTCTGCAACTCTTCTTTGGACATTGAACTGGTAGTATTACTTGTTGCGAACACTCATGTTTTTGTCTTGCATACTCTTTTCTTCTCTCATGTTCATTAAGAATAACAAAAGGGTATATGGTATATTTAGACATAAAAAAAAAGGTGCTTCCTGATGTTGTTGTAATAATTAAGGCATGATGCTTTTATTGAAGAGAGGCACTGTTTCAGGAACAAGATTATAGGATTCCTACATTCAAGTAGGTATGCAGACAGAATTGGTGTATTTGTTTCCTTCCAAATAGCAATAATACAGACAGGTCTTGCTTAGAACACATGAGATTTCTAATGATGGAAAAAAACACCCCATAGTTGTGTTTTTGGAGCCTGTTAGGCTGTAGAAGTGGCAAAGTCAGATACAGTGAATCTAGACATGAACCACGTCTTTTGGGGACATGGTATTGTATGTATATCTCGTGTGAAAATGGCAAACCTTATGACTGCATGACATGATGTTTGAATGTTTGACTCTTCTGTGCTGACAGCTCAAACCAAAGCTGCTCTGAAGGCAACAGCCATAACTAAGCCCTGAGTACTGTCCAGGTACAAGGGCATTTGTCTTTTGAGAACCAGGCAGAGCTTGGACACTTATTCCAGAAAGCTGTCAGGACTTCAGGAACCGTGTCAGTTTGGATAGTGCGTGGTTTCATTAGCCAAGCATTCTTGAAATGTACTTTATTTCTGAGCGTTTGTTGTTCATTTAAAATGCAGTTGTGTGGACAGATTTCAGGATGCTAGTGCAAGCGCCTAACCTGCTGTTCAGAGGTCAGGTGCCTCCAGGCATTTTTCTTTGGGACCACACGTAACTTCTGAAGTAGGGGGATTTTTAATAAGTAAGGGAGAAGGGAAGAGCTTCATTTACCTTAAGAGAGATGACAGTGTAGTGCCTAGGCATGTCTCTAGGCTGTTGTAAAAAAAGTACAAGTCCATCCAAACTGGATGCAATGGAGATTCTCTGAAAAGAGTCCTTAGTTGCATAGTTGTGTCAGCTAATTTGGGCTGGGAGAGACCAAAATACTGTGCTATCCTACACTTTGATTGAATAGGAAATCTCCTGACCGTCTTTTCCTTCACATTTTAGTGTAAACAGCAGTTATAAATGTATGACAATAAGTTCTGAACTACACGTAATGTTTATATCAAATTTATATCTATGTTTACATAAACTTCTATGTTTATAAATTAATTTTAAATGAACCATTATTTGAGGGTGGTGGTGGCGCACAGCTCCTTAATCCCTTAACAAAACCATCCAGGTAATACCAGCCTTAGTCAAACTACTGATTTCGACTTGTTTAAAAAAAAGAAAATAAATCTGAAGAGGTAGAATATCTAGGGATTTCTCTGAAAAGAGTTGGAAAGTGTAAGCATGAGATCCTAGTACAATGGCTGAAGAAAGGTTTCAAATTGATTAGAGGAGTTCTTAGGCTGGGACATTCACAACACTTATGAAGGAAAAATGCTTGCACACCTCCTTAACAACTGTGAGAACCACTGAAAAGACTGAGGTAGCTGGTTTGACAACAAAAAGTGCAGCGCTGAGTCTGGCATCTCCTCTTTTGACTTCCTCCTGTTAATAGTTGTCCTTCCCATTTAAGTAGGGTTATAACTCTCATCTTCAGGACTTTCATTTCCAATTCAGAACTTGAAGCTCACACCCTTTTCCTCCGTTTGGCCACTTGACCATTTTCTGTTTGTTCATTTTATCTCACATTTAAGAAAATACGGTGTCCAATCGCAAAATAGTATAGAAGTCGCCCATATGACGGACAGATGTGTGATAAAAACCTGAATGAGTAGTTGTTTAACAGTAGATCAAATCTAGATGCTCCTTTCTTCACTCATGTTATGGCATATGGTTTAAAATGACATTAGTAAGCATTATGTGATGTGTTTTTATCCAAAGATGACACTAAGAGGCCTGGGTTGTCTTGTCCTATGTGCTGAATAAGCACAGATAAGACTTGGAGGTTATCCTCTGAAAAAAAAAACCATCAACCAAGATTTCCAGCAGAGGAGAGCATAAGGAAACAGTGATGACATCTTGTTTTTCATCAATCATATTCTTGTGCCCCTGTGTTTCAGCTGCTCTGGTTTGTGCCCTGGGCAGTGTGTAGCAGAGCACCGTGTGCTCCTCCTTTCCCTTCACCTCAGCAGCTTCCCCATCAGTGCTCAGGGCCGGGCTGGTCCCCCTGTGCCAGGTCAGTCTGCACTCTGCTGAGTGAGCAGCAAAACTGCCCCGCCGCCCTGTTTGGTTTTGTTTTTCTTTAAGAGCAGAGGTGTTTCATGGTGGATGGTAGGCGCAGTTTATTCTCTTGATGCCAAGTACAGTACATCACTTCACATGAAGCAGCTCAAACGTTGCTCACTCTGGAAACCTAAAATAGCGAGATTCTGAGGACCGAGTATTAATCCCTCAAGCACAGCACATGCTGCATATTGTTCCCAGAAGTAAAGAGCAACCTCTCAGCTTTCAAGATATCATCCCTGGAATCAGAGAGAAAAGACTACCTGAGAAATAGCAATTGTTGTTGCTATGACATTAGAAATTAATACCAATGCATATTCATTTATTGTTCTCAGCACTATCTAATGTCCCCTGTGGACCAATCGTCACAAATCACCTCAGTAAACTTTCCTGCCAATGTTGCTTCCAGCTTAGGGCACTCATCTTTAGCATCCTGACTATAAATGCTCAGTAGGATAGTTTGGTTTCATCAAAGATTTCCTCAAATTTGCTGGGCCAAAGAATTGAGCTGGTGGTATTTAGACAGGGAAATCTTGATGATGGCAGGGTGGTCACTGGGAGAGAGGGAATAAAGCAAGATCGTGAAAGACTAGGAGACAAGATATGTTGTTTTGGTTTGGAGAGGAAGAAACCAAGGATAATGACAAATTTGTTGAGGCAGGGGTAGCTGGGGAATATCACAGCAGAAAAGGTGAACAAAAATGACAGAAAAATGCATTCTGTCCCTTTTTATGCCTACTTAATTGGAACCGCCATAAAGTCGATGCCCAATGCATGGAGAAGACTTGGAGAAATCTATAGTGGTCCAATGAGCTGAAGGGGATTAATGAATAATAAATAGCATCCCAAATCTTCTAATTACATAATGGATTGCTGCCTTGGAAGAAAAAACAAGCTAATATAAATACAAAACGACTCGAAACAACCTCCCCCATAATGGTCCACTTGATTTGGTGAGCTACCAGCTGCATTTTTCCGTTCCCTCTCTCTTCTTAATCTTCCTTCCCCCTGGTGGAATGCCCTCCTGAACAGCAGCTCTTCGGAGCTAAGGGCTTTGTTAGTTCTCTGGCTTCCCCTGACCTGTACTGCTGCTTGTAATGGTGCCACATATTTATAGGAACTTATGAAATGGTTATCTGAAACCTCCAAGTCATTAGTAAGTCTGTCTTAGAATTAGTTATTTTCCGTGAGATTTTGGTGGATTTTTAATTCTCTGGAGAGCTGGGCACCAATTAAGAGAAGACAGAAATTTGAAAAGAAAACTGAAGTAAACATTCTAGGGCCCAGATGCAGTAGGGTTTTGTTCGTTTGTTTTAGACCTTGATTTCCCCGTGGCTTGAATTTACAGCATTTCCATTCCAGCAACTTTATTAGGGAAGCAAAGGTCTCGGTCTTTTCATCTTAGAGGCTCTGAGGAAAGGCTGCATGGCCTCGCTGTGCTTCCCTGCCTGTCCCCCGAGAACCACGTGTTACGTGCCCTTTGCAGTACCTCCCAAGCTACCAGGAATGTAACTTTTGATAACTCCAATTTGGACTTACATGAAAGCTATATTCACCTGTTATAAAGACTTTCTATAAAATTCTGTCAGAAAGGTCATATTGATTCCTCCCCTCTATCCCCTCTCCCCACCCAAAGATACCACACTTCATGGATTTTATGTTTATCATTGGATATTTTTCTGCGTGTGAGGATGCCTTTCTAACCACAGTGTGATAAAGAAATGATCATGTTATTTTCACTGCGGCTTTGAAAATAGGGTGTGTCTTTAAAATGTAAGGTATTTAAACCTAACTATAACTTTTCTGCTTTATGGTATGCAGTGCTCTATAACGAGTAATGACTAGTTACTATGGAAACATACATATGTACACACACACACTCACCTGCAGACATCAAGACGCTAAAAAGTGCCAGAAGCCTAAGCTTCTGTTGGAAATGATGTATAGATCTGTCCCTATGGCTGAAAGAAGATCTGTGAGACTGCTGGAAGAACTACTGTATATGAAAGATGCTACTGTCGTAACAACAAATGTGCATAAATTGGCCAAACTTAAAGTCAAAAGCCTTCTTCTAATGTGAGAACAGCTCGGTTTTGGAGCATGCGTCCAAGAAGAATGACAGCAACAATTTGCTCTAGGTTTAGGACAGAAATAGGACTGTGACTGACTGCAGTAGCAAAGAGTTGGCCACCTTCTAGCAGCTTTCCAAGACTCTTTGACTATTTGCGTGTGTGATATCTTCAACAGTATTTTTGCTTGTCCTTGCCTTTTGGTTTTCTCTACGCTGTCATAAGCCACAACATCCCAAGCACTCCCGCTTGCTGCCAGTAGCTACCTGACTGACAGTTGTTGTGGTCAATAGCTGACCATCCACCTCAAACTATGAGCTCAAGGATCAGTGAAGGAGAGGGTTATCTGCCTTGAAGATCAAGAAACGTGTCAGAGATTCAAAAGAACCAGCTTCAAATGCACAAGGCAGAGCTTTAACAGGAGAAAGTTGGAAAGGAGAAAGTGGGGAGATGAGCACGTGAGTTAGGTGAGACAGAAGAGCAGGAGAGGCAAAAACGAGTCATCTCCAGGCATAAACAAAATCACACAAGTCCAAAATTCTGCATATAGTCAGTTGTTTTCCTTGCTAACAAGGCTGGGAGTCCATAGGATCTACAGATCCCAAAGCTTGCGAAGTCCTGAAGCACATGCAGTCATGGGTGTAGACATGCTGAGGAAGTTATAGGTGCATAAACTCTACTCAAAAAATGCTGTGCAGGGCCAGGGATGTTGTTTGTGAGGCCCTTATCAATATGAGGTTTTTCTTTGTGTATGTTATTTTATGTACCTAGTGCTTTTGAATACGTGTCAGAGCACTTTGTTTTTTAATATATATTCCATGTCAATAGGTGGAAGAGACTTTATTGAAGGGGAAAATTAGGTCTGAATGATGCTGCGTATTTTGTTATGAGTAAATTGGGCCTTTCTTTTGGTAGGTCACAATGTTGAGATGGCCTTTATGTCAGTAGATGCCACAGCAGAATGGACTAGGTCTCTAGTATTTTTCTACTTCTCAAAACTGTACGTAATTTTAAAAGCTAAAAGAGTAATTGTACTCTAATTATTGTCGGTACAATTATGGGTGTGTCTAGTGTAACTCTGCTTGTGAAGGCAGAACACTGCTGGAAATTGGATACTGGTGAATCTTCTGTAATGATGCAACTGAGCAAATTTATGGTCATACTAAAATTCTTCAGGTGGGTTTGCTGGGTTATCTCTGCAGTTGATTTATTGCTTCAGGTGACAGAGGATAGACAGTGCTTAGAAGTGTGCACCAGTCATCTACAATCAGGGAGAAAAATTTGTAGTGCTTTTTTGTCATCTCAGTTACCAGGTTTGTAAGAAGTGGCCTGGACTGTTCTGCCTGAGCTTTTGCAAAGAGCTGTGACAGTGGAGGAGACAGTGCTGGGTACGTTGTATGTGATGACAGGTTGTGAGCCCAACCCAGTGGGTTTTTTATGTGTTTTGGGATACTAAATTGCTAGTCTGTCTGAATAACACAATTTTAAATTTGTTCTTGCTTTTTTGACGTGATTTGACAAAAGGAGTTTTCAAAGCTGTATTAACTACTGTATTTGAGGGGCTTGTCCTACAGCATTGCTAGCACCAAAGCACAAGATAAGCAAGCTGCTTAGCCAAAAATTTTCATTTGCTTTGTTTAATAAACTTAATCTTTATTTCTGGATGCCTGTTAAAGGCTTTGGAATCGTATGCGTAAGTAGTCAGCAGTCTGTTTACCAAGAATCTCTTGAACGAATTGTGAATCTGAGAAAAACTAGTTTGTCTGTAATGTCCTTCATTCTTGGTAAGGTCCTCTTCACCTTTCTGAAGTTCTCTGTCTGATGGGACAGGGGCTTCACCAGTGTCATCAAATAGCACCTTGCCAGTGGTGTCAACAGCAAAATGGAGCCATTATCATTGCCAAACAGAAACTACGCTAATGAAGACTGTTGTAAGTCTCTATTTGCTGCATATTTTCACATACATGATGTTAGACGCTAGGCATTTTTTCCACCAGAAAACCCCTTTCTGTGCTAATAATGACTCTTAATTTATAAAAGGTTAATTTCTGAAATAGCACTTCTATTTATAAGTGAGTTTTCCTCCAAAGTTATTTCAATGTAACTTATGGAATACTTATTTGTTGTTGTGAAGTTTGGATGATGACACAAATATTTATTTATTGATGGCAACCTTGGCCTAACTTACTATCAACCGAATAGCAGGTAAAAATTCTATACTGTATGGATTTTCATGAGGTGTGATTAATCAGTACCAATTCATCAAAGTTCACAGTCTGTTAATTCCAAAAGAAAAGAAATATAATTAAAGAGCAGCTGTTAATAAACTTTTTAAGAGGAATTGAAGCTGTGTTTGAACCTTCCACAACTGGAGAGAAGCTGAGCTCAAATACTTTTAAGCTTTTGGACTTGAACAAATTATCTAACACTAACTCTTGACTATTAAAACATTTTTTTTACACTTCAGAACAGGACTTGATGTTCCAAACTTCAGTCAGCTCAGGTGCAAAATCAGATTGGTCTGTTAACACTTGATATTGCAGAAATCAGTGATGTTAGCACTGATTGGAGGTGATGTGTTTGGACTCTCGCAGCTCATTTTGTTCATCCGCAGGGCTGTTACTGACATCAAAATCTAGATGGGATATATTTTGTGTTTCCTGTCTTCCTTCCGCTATTGTTTGTGGGTTACGGCTTCTTGGCTTCACAGGGCTAAGTTTGTAGAATCAGATCTGAGATGGGTATCGTTCAGTAACCTCTGAGAACTGGCCATGAAAGCATTTGGTTATTCTGGGTCCCAGTTAGCTCACACATCCCCACACACCCCCATACTCCTCCTTCTTCCTCTGGGTCACAGTGAGTCTCTCACAGTGGTGAAAAGAATCCAAGATAGCCATCATCACTTCATTATTTCTAAAAAATTGGTATAGTATCTGTGTTGATGGAACAATCAGGACAATGAATATTAAACAGAAAATCATGGATGCAAGAAAGGCTTCTGGGTTTATAATTAAAAATAAATCAGTAGAACATATCTTACCATTGCTTAGTCAGTAGCCAGAGCTTAAGCATTAAACAATTCTGTCACCCGCTTTGATGTTTTGTAACTAACTTCTAATTAGGAAGATTTGAGCAGGAAAACTAGCACCAGAACTTGTCAGGTATTTAAAATTCCCCTTGAAAAATCATTTAGAAACACTTTTCTTCAGAAGCCATTTAAATTGGTCATTTCTGATACAAACCTGTGCCAAGTATTTGGATCCATAGCATATGTATGCTAGGATTATTAAGCACTAGGGAGTTCTTCACGGTAATTAGCAATTTATTATCCTGCTGTAGATCCCTCTCAGGTAGTTAACTGACTGTATGTGTGTGCAATCTTCATCTGCTGCAATGCAAAATAAAATGGATTCACACCATTGACCGCTGATTGTGATAGAAGATGATTTGCAAAAGCCATGTGAGGAAAATCTGGCCTTAGGATCCAGGATGCCTGTCACCTGGAACCTTACGTAGGGTGGACCACAAACAACAGCAAAACAGCTTTTCTTTGAAGTAGTGGTGGTTGTACTTACCTGTCTAACAGCCCTGTAACAGATGAGAAATGCGAGTAAAGCCAGTTACCGCACCTCACCCGTGGATACAGCAACCTTCCAGCTGAGAGGACCATCGGGCTTTTAACTGCATTAATGTTTGTATTTGGGTTTGTTCATATTCTATTAACCTTATACCTTCATGGAGTACTGTGTAGAAATAGAAATACTTGAGCTTTAAATGAACTTGCTTTGGTACTAAAAGCAACACTGCTCTGTTAATGTGGTGCTCTACCGCTCAGCTGTGTAAATTAGCTGTGTTACTCAGCCCCTGGTGAGTGACCTCATTTAGACATGAGATGGAGGCGTGGAATTAGTTTGGAATTGCTGCTCAGAAATTCCTGAGTAACTCACATCATGTATATGCACTTCTATTTCATAATTTTTGCTCTTGACTCTTGACTTTTAATTTAGTTCAACCTGCTTCCTAATTGTACCAGAATAAGATACTCTTATTCTGCAATAAAATTTTCTATGCATGGATTACTTTAGGAATAGCTGCAGTATTTTATATTTACATCCTATGTTATTCTAACTCAGTTTTTAAATGTAGGTCATCCTTACAATTCAAAAACTCAGAAGTATGTAAAGTTTTGAAAGGCAAAAACTTTAAATGGGAAAAATTATAAAATGATCAATAATTCTGGCATTTACATTGAGAATATGAGTAGAAACAGTTATGTGAGATTATCCCTAATGGATGACAGATGAAAGCACGGGTTTTGAAATAAACCATCCAGAGTTCAGCATCTGTGTAAGCTAAAAAATACAGAAGAAACAGCTGAATGGTGGAGCGTGGTAGGCATTTGTTAGAGTCACCGTAAAGTGTGGATCAAAATCCTGCCAACTGTAACCAGCAGTGATGGGAAGATCAGTAAGTAACAGATTTAGTATCAACCCACTGGAAAATTTATGTGCGTATTATTTCTGGTAAGGTGTGTCACAAAACATGTGAATACCTCCACCCCACAAACAGAAGCTGCAAAATTAAGCTCTGCCTCTATTTGCAATTCTCTTAGCACCAGGGATGAGTGTGGGCTATGATGTACAAAGACACTATATCTGGCAGAGGGATTTTGATCCAAAAATCACTGAAAACTGGGAGAGTATATAAATATCACTATCTGTGGTCCCTGTTCTGGCATGCAGCCACAGATATCTGACACTGGCCATCACTGGATATAGCACACTAGGCTAAATGTACCTTTGGTTTGTTGCGATATACAATTCCTACACTTGTGGGTGAGCTGGAGTAAGAAGGATTGATTCAGAAGTCTATTTCAGATAGTGTGTAGGGAAAATTAAGGATGACTATGCAGAGGCAAAACAAGGTCAGTAACAATGCAAGTGCCACCACAGTGCACTATAACTTTGGTCAGGATTTGTCTGCCTGGTTTTCCGGAATAAAATTGGAAATGTTATCTGAAGTTTTAGATACACGGTTCAAGTTAAATTTGAACAGGGTTTGCATGTTGTGTGCTCGTTCCCCAGGCTCCACTTCAAATGCTGTGGTGCCTGCAAAGGGTAGAAATCCGGAGCAAGGTGCCAGCTCTGCTCCTGGCAGCAAGCACAAGGCACAGCAGAAGGCATGTGATTGTATACAGCCTTGTACGCAGCGACGAGGCAGTAAAGGATTTCCTTCGCACAAAGACAGAGGTTTATCAAAGCAAGTGAGGAAATAAGATCTTGGGTTAAGAACTGCACTGAGACTCTCTTCAGTTTCTAACTGCTTCTCCTCACCTGGGTACTTCTGAACAAATTGATTAGATGGTTTCCCACCCAGGGAAAGGTGTTTGTTTTCAAATCGAGCCTGAATCTCTCTTTGAGTTTCTCTTTTGAAAACACAAGCATGCAATTACTAATGTAAAGTCTTCAAAAGGGCGACTTTCTCTTGTTTTGTGCTTCGGAAAACAGCTAGCACGGTAGGGCTCCATCTCAGCTGCTGTTTCTGGATTCCTAATTGCTGCAAAATAATATTGCGGGCAATGTATTACCACGTAAAGCAGGAAAAAAAGTCTCTTTTGCCAAGGAGAAAGACATTTGGCAGATGGCTCTCTTTGCTATTGGCCTAAGACACAACCCAGCACATACTCTAGGATAATGTGTTTACAGGGTACACGAGACCTCTTTAAACAGAGGTTGGGTGGTCCAAATGGCACACATGCAATTACACTCGCAAGGCTCTTGGACCACTACATCCAGCTCTCTTGCCAGGAAATTGCTCTTATTTTTCTCCCCTCAATTTTGGTGTCCATCTCTATTCCTAGCTCACTGCCAATTTCCATTTTCTGTGCACCCTGTGATTTCATTTGGCAAAACCTCTGCCTCAGCTTTGGTTTCACTAAACATGCAGTGCTTATGTTTTTACTACTGAGTATAGCATAGTTCAGGGACGGAAATATGCATTAGCACCATCTTTTGTGTCAGGTTGATGATGGCTAATGGACTCTGGAGTCAGTTACTGATACTGTCAAGTTACAATGCACCAAGCAACTCTTGCACCAACCTTTCTGGTTTATTACATACGTGAGGCAAATTACGCCTATATTTTTCCATAACAATATGTGGAGAAAACATGCACAGAAGAAGGACTCGGCTAGAAAGCAGAGTCTTTACCCTTGTTTCACAGGCAGAAAAAGCCAAAGCGCCCTGGTCTCTGAGCCTGGACATTACACTTCAGTGATGAAGCTGCAAAAACAGGAGCAAGAGAAGGCAGAGAGAGATCATCACAAAATCTTTGCTCAGAACTTCCCATGCATGTTGCTAGGTCACCTTTGCAATGGCAAAGCTGTAATAGCTGAAAAAAAAATTAAAAAAATAAATATTTTTCAGATACCTTCTATACATTTTGCCGCTTTTATGAAGAACTGTGCTTCTCTGACACAAAACACTCCCAGTCAAATGCAAAAGTTGAAAGTGTGTCCGGAACCTTGCTTCAGTGTCACCTCTGATGCTTTTTCTTAGAATAACTTAATTTCAGTGAAATTTGTACCCAATATTAAAACTTCGCTGGAGCACCCACCAGCTCCCCAGCAGAGACAGTAAACTCCCAGGCCGACTCTTACAGCTGAGCGCCGGCAGCTCGCTACCATTAGGCTGGGAGAAACAGCCAGGGAGTACTGCCTTCTGCTCTGCCTTCATGCACCAGCGCTGAAACATGACGTGAGGGGCCACGAGGGAGAGCTCCCATAAAATGAGCAAATCGGCTTTACACAGGCTGGGGAACTTGCCGATGGCGGGGAACTGGCACGGAGGTTTTTGGAGCCAGTTTGACTGACGAACAGTTCTGTAAAATGTTTTTGTCATTGACTTTTTTGTGAACAGAGTGGCCTTGCTGTAGAAGGAATGGACTGTTATGCTTAATAATTGATAATACATATCCTTAAATGTTAGCAATTAGAAAGATTTTGTTTGTAAAAAGGAAATGTTTGGGGAGTTTTAGGTAACTTAGGCATTGACAGTTGTATTTTAGTGAGCTTTGGCCTCCTTCATAAATACATATGATCTGTGACAAGCTGCCAAATGGGCAAATGAAACCTAAGCCTATAACTAAAGGAGCCCAAATATAATGCAAATTGTTGTCTTGCAATTAGCAAAGGAAGTTTAAATGGAACAGAAACAAGCTAAAAAGAAAACAAGTAGGGTTTTTTGGGGAAAACCAAATCAGGAGCCTGCTGGTAGAAATTAGCATGCACTGCTGCTTTTCTGACTGGCTGGGAAAAGCCTTTCATCTGGAAATGGTCTAAGAATAGCCCTCAGTTTGCCATAGATTATCCGCTTAGCCCTACAAAGCGGTTGGTCTTGGCATTTGGGGCTCGAAGAGTTAAAAGAGACAAACGATGAGATGCTCTCCATAAAAGCCAATGTAGCCAAGAGCCGAAGCATTTATTCGGTGCCCTTGTTTTCTGGGTCAGCCAAAGAAGCCAGCATGCCTCAGAGATTGGCTTGGCAATCCATCATTTCTGCAAGGAATTTAAGAAGGAAATGTGGTGCAAGGCAGCATAGTCATGTTAGATCTGTCACTGTCAAAGTCCAGATGGCTGTAAGATACTGAGCTATGAAATGGCTCCAAAAAGATAATATATACTTCTCTCCTTGTAACCCATAAATCTTTTTCTTCTTTTCCAGTAACATTTCTTGAGAGAACTAGTCATTGCACAGCATTGGAGGTCTCTTGAGAAGCGCTAACTGTTTTCCAGTACTGTTGGCTCAAGCCCCCAGAAGTTAACAGTTCAAATGATTCTTTGGGGTTTAGGCTAATGTGAAGGTAACGAGCTTAGGCTGGATACCCCACAATTCAACATCATTCGGCTACCAACAATTTCTTGATTTAAGTGAAGGTAATGCTACTGATTGGACAGAAGATTAATTTAATTGTTCCTTATTTATATTACATTAGCACCTAAAGACACAAAAAAGTGCCAGTCATGTGATACTTGATGCCATTTATAAGTATAGTAAGAGACTATGTCTGTCCCAGATTATATTCTCATCAAAACCAGAGTCAACGGACAAAGGGCGGAAGTGGAAATGAAAGTTGAATAAGCTGAAGTAGCTAACCAAGGTCATGCAGCAGACCATAGAATCATAGAATGGTTTGGGTTGGAAGGGACCTTGAAGATCAGGTAGTTCCAACTCCCCTGCCATGGGCAGGGACACCCTCCACTAGACCAGGTTGCCCAAAGCCCCATCCAACCTGGCTTTGAACACTGCCAGGGATGGGACCTCCACACCTCTCTGAGCAACCTGTTCCAGTGCCTCACCACCCTCACAGTAAAGAATGTCTTTAAATCTAATCTGCATCTCCCCTTTTTTAGTTTAAACCCATTACCCCTTGTCCTGTCACTATATGGCCACTGGCAAAGCTCCTGATTTCCAGCCTGGTGCTGTGCCTGCAGGTTCAATGTAAGTTGCTGACACTTCTGAAAGGGATAGTAAAGCAGCACTAGTCAAAAGCTTAAGGGAAGTTGATAGCAAACCATAACATCTGTCTGTTAACCAGTTACATATTTATCCCCTTGAAGACAAACGGGGAGGAGAGCAAGCAGCCGATAAAGCGAGCTAGCCCCTGAGTTCTGAGGCGTGATACAGGAAGGTGCAGCTCAGAGCTCATCACAGCAGCCGCCAGTAGCCAAATATTTTGGGTGATTGCTGTTGCTGTGCGTGCAGATGGTTTGGCTGGGATGGGACAGAGAGCTGGGACCAGCAGATAAGCAGCACCAGAGATAAATTTGTAATGAGCAGTTGTAGCTGTGCTATGATTTTTTTTTTTTTTGTCCCAAAGTATTTATTTTTCTGTTCAGCTGCGCTGCAGGGGGCTTGGCCCTGGAGGTGTGTAGCAGTGAACTAAGTCTGTCACAGAGAGAAATCTGAGCTGGAGCTATTTTTACATGGTTCAGGTGTGTGTTGGAGGAAAAAAAAGATGGGTAAAATCTACCTCATTTTAGGCTGAGTTCAGAGAGATTTAGAAAGCATCTAAAAATGCGGATTGTGTCAGATCGGTACAAACTAATAAAGGCTAGGAGACAATCACAGCAGGAGTGGCAATAACATTTCTGGTCTAAGTGCCAAGTGAAAACAGATTTCTCTCAGTAGTTCCACTGGAAGAAATAATCCATTTCTAATTAAAAAGAGTGGGAATGGATGTATGGAATGTTATGGCAAATATTCATAGCTGAGGCACCATTAGACTTAAAGCCTAATTGGGTAACACTAAAGAAACTTTCTAGCTCTAAACACTATGAGTTACAGAACTAGAAAACAAAATATGCCTTTGGAGAAGTGTATGTGTAGAATATGATCCATACCAAACTATAATTAAGGCTGCATGTTCAGCTTTGTCATTAGCTTTCCCTAACTTAAGTGCTAAAGTGTTCAAAGTTGACAATGAATTAAAGAGGTAGGAGAGGAGAGAAGACAGTTTAGCATCCACATCTTCTACACACAGCCTTGTGAACAGAAACCAAGCTTGTAAATTAGGCAGGCTCAAACTATCAGGATCAATGGTCCCCTCACATTGTCTTTGGTAATTGAGGATCCCAGGATGTAATCCTGGACTGTAGTTATTAAGATAGCTCCTTTGGGAATCAGGGAAAATAAGGCCCTTAATCTGAAGTAAGGAATGTGCAGATGTTAGTGCTTCTGGCCTCACCAATTCATATTTGTATTATTTCACTCATGTTTAATCACTGCTTTCATGGCTGAATACCTCTCCAGCCAACAGAGACTGCTTATAAGGTAATCCTGGCTTTGTGAACTAGCAGATAAATCAGATTCTCAAGCAATGTCAGAGTGTATTCCAGTTTAGTAGACTGCTTAGTATTTGATTCTGAAGTATTTCACAGTATTTGGAACATATTTCAGACAGTGATATCTCTTGCTGCTGCTCTTAGCATAGTACTCTAACTGAGATTAATTTTATTGTGGTTCAGAGGTTCAGTCGATTCAGTTCTCTCTGAGGCAAACTGGTACAGCTCCATTTACTTTGGCAGGTTTTGGTCTTTAGTCAGCCAGATTAAATTTTAGAGGCTCATTCTGACACTTGCCTTTGAGTAGGACATTAGTATGTGTGTGTTCCCTAGGTCTCTCCGCACAGGGCAGAAAGGGGCTCAGTGACACAGTAGAGCTGCTTCTGCAGAAAAGTAATATTCAGAGATAGTAAGAGGGTCAAGAACTGACCTTAGGAAGCTATTCAGCATGAAAAACACTGACATTATCAGGCCTACATTAAAATAAGTCTGTTTATTGGAACAAGAGATGTGACGCAGAGAGCTTTCCATGTGTCTCAGAGGGTTATATGGCCAAATTAAGCAGGGACTTGGCGTTTTCCCATTTCATCCCTATCACTGTCCTGCAGCTGAAGCCAGTGCGGAGCTGAATGCTGCTGTGATGGATGAACAATCACATATCTCTATGAAGTGGTTGAAGGCAGGCCATCTGTCCCCCAAAAGTGAGTGACCCCATAAGGGAAGCAGGACAGAGTTGTGGCCCCAGACATCACCTTCCCTGTCCCAGCACACTTTGCGTTAGCTGTTCAGCTGAAAGTATGCTTCAGCAGAAAACACCGGCTCGCAACTGCAGCAGCTGAGGTGTGGGTTGTCTTTACTCTTTTGCAGAGAGTGCTGCTTTTCATTTTTTGGAGTGCTTTTCTCCATTTACCTTGAGGCCAGGCAGTAATGTGCAGCAGAAGGCTGGGAGAGCAGAGAGGGGGTGTGGGCACCTTATGAGAGCACAGACGTTAGCGTCAGTGCATGTAATTCTGAGCCCCAGCAACATCCTGATGCTACGCTTAGTCAAGTGTCCCAGCAGGAGCATCTAGATGCCAAAACAACAGCAGAGGAGCAGACAACCTTGCATGAAGGCTGTCATGTACTGCTGGTAATGCTCACAGCTGCAGCTGTCTTAGCAGCATGGTATTACATGTCAAACATCAGAACAGCTTCAGCCAGCCCACATAAAACTAGCCTTGGGCACTTTGGCTGCAACAAACCTTGCATCGTTTCTCACAGCAGAGTTCAGTGGGGCTCTTCTGAACCTGGCCAGTACCCGAAGTCCTTCTTCTTGCCCTGTGTCCCACCTCCCTGCTCACCAAAGGAAGCTGGCTATTTCTAGCACTAGTTGTCATACAGTGATAGCTGACTAAATGGCTGCTGGGAGACAGAAAGACAATAATCATGCACTGTAGGAATCGCCTGATTTATCAAGTCCTGTCCCACGCTGACACATCATCCCTTTCACAAACCAGCCAAACACCACCTTAAGACAACTGGCTTTTTACCCCGTCTGCTTCTCTTGGGAGACTGTTCCATAACTCCACAGTTCTCGTGGTTAGAAATCATCTAATTCCCAGTTTAAAGGTATTCCTGGTCACTTTATGTCCATGTGCTTCTTTCTGATATTTTTAAGCCCACTGGCTCAATTTGCTGTTGTATTTTTGTTGTGTCCCCCCCCTCCAGGGAAAATTCAAAATGTACTACATGTATTAAAGGAGGCTAAGCCTGGATCTCTTCTGTTCTACTCGGCATAATTGTTTTGTGATGTCACTGAACAGATAGCATGGATGCAAAAGCATAATGTGAGTCTTAAAGTTGATTTGCGAAGAATTCTTGTTAACTGAGCCTGTCACCTTATTAGTTGCTTTACAGGATGTAAAAAGTAGCTTGGAAAAGGGACTTGTTGGCCCTGGGATGTCCCACTGAACATTAAAACGGTCAGTACTGGCCATCTCCAGTTTCCCTCTGTAAGACCATCTGAATATCTCTGAAAATGTGCGTTATGATCTCTTAACCGGGCAATGCTTGTCACGTTAATAGATGGACAAATTTGGCAGAAAATAAACCCCTTGGCGTTCCAGCTCCAGAGAAGCTGGGGGCGGCTGGGCTTAGATTCTGAGTTATGCCCAATTAGCACTATCAGCCCGGTCGTATGACTATCGCGATTTACGGTCTCACTGATAGTGTACTGCACTCCCTTTGCCAGCTGCGACCTATGGACTCACACAGCCAGACTTGGAAAAAGTTTAGCGGCGCCCAGTGAGAAACGTTTGCATCTGGTTACGTGAACAGTGCAGTTTATTAAAGTAACAGAGATACAGGTTCTTATGGGTTGCCGGTGATAGTAGACTGTCTGCGAAGGCACGTGCAAATAATAATGTTACAGATAGTATAGCATGCAAAATTAGGAAAAATAACTCTATAGAGATTTTCTAAGTTTCTAAAGGAAAGCACTTAGTATAATCAGAATCTTACCCAAAGGCGTCCCTATGGGGGGGAAGAGAGGCTCAGCCCGTCGACTGGTCCCAGGGGTCAGAGGTATCTTTTGATGTTAGTATCTTCTCTGATTTGTCCGTGATGGTATCTTCCCTAAACCCCTTCTCTCTCTTGGGTCAATTTTATACTATTTCTTATCTTACAGGTGGAGCTTGAGGGACTCTAGTCATACATACCTTTATTATGATTGGTGTAAATTTCTCTCGCTTCACTTTTAAAGATATAGTTTAAGAAAATTCAGAGCGCAAACTCAAAGAGGGGTAGTCAGGCCTTGGAGGCGGGTAACCTTTGAGATGGAGGTGTGTTTTGGTATTAAAATGACATTATAATGAGCAAAGTTCACTCAAAGGACATGATTTCAACAGAAAATGAAATCTTGCTGGCTCAGGGTAGCAACTGTACCGTTTATCAGTTCCACAGTACCATCAAGTTCCCATCTCTGCTGTGTTATCACAGAGCTTGGCCACAGTGTCTCCACTCCGCCCCACACTCCGTGCTGTACCTCGCAAAGTCGGCAGCACACCAGGCTCCCCTGATGCTTGCCAACACCTGAGGTTGCAGATTATGCGGACTGTGGAATGAATCCTTCGCATACCAGTTGCACTCCATGTATTGAGCAAAATCCTAAGATCGAAAAATGTCAGGCCTTTACCTCTACAGTTTCAATTCGCCTCTAGCCATGATCCCACAATGCTTCACAAAGTTTTATTCTCTTTCTACTGTTGAAATTAACCAGATGCTGAAAACTACATGTTTTGATAATCTACCTAGGAATCCTTTCCTTTCCTCCTCCTCATCCAGCCTCCTGGGTGGTTCAGCATGGCCTTTGCTACTTCAGCATTTAACAGGTTTCCCATGGTTTTCAAACTCTCAAGAACTGAATTTGTAAAACAAAAACAAATCAAGGTAAATGGAGAAAAGCACTCCAAAAAATAAAAAGCAGCACTCTTTGCGAAGAGTAAAGGCAATCAATCACCCAAGCCAAGTCATTCAATTTTCAGATTACTTCCCATTTCTACAATGCCTTAGTTATTTTAGCCTGTTTGTAAAGATCCCACGGACCTCCTGTGTCATAACAATGGGTTCATACCTTGCATCTGACTCTCTGCAGATTTTTTTTCTTCCTTCACAGTCAACAGAGCAGGAACAAATTAGATATTTTTCATCTTTAAGAGCTTCAGTAGAAGAGACGGAGTTCTATTTGAATTCATCTCAGGTGATATTAAGATAGGAAGAATGATGTAGCTAAGTATGTGCCTTGTTTGCTTGCTTTGCTGATGGCAAGAAAAGCTGCTAAAGCCCAGGTCTGGCTACAGAGGGATGAAGTCAGTTGAAGCAGTTGTGGTGTAAACAAACAGAGTTAGCATAATCTGGGGACAGAAGAAGGTGCAAGGATGGCCCTTACTGGAAATACTCTACTGGGATTTTAACCAGTGAGTCTAGGGAACGGGGCTGGATCTGCTCCTGTAGCTCAGCAGAGACAAAGCTATTGGGTCAGAGCGAGGGCCAGTGATTCAGCATACGCTTGCTCAGATGGTTCAAGCTAAATTAAGTGACTGTAATTCCTGTAGTACAAGGACTTGCGCAGTACAAGGTGCTGCGGGAGCTGACGGAGCAGCTTGCCAAGCCCTTAGCCATCATTTATTGGCAATCCTGGCTAATAGGCGTGGTTCCGGATGACTGGCGGTTGGCCAATGTGACGCCCATCTACAAGAAGGGCTGAAAAGAGGAACCGGGGAACTACAGGCCTGTCAGCCTGACCTCGGTACCGGGAAAGATCATGGAGCGGCTTGTCTTGAGAGTGCTCTCTGAGCAAGTTAGAGATGGGTGGGGAATCAGGCCCAGCCAGCATGGGTTCCTCAAGGGCAGGTCCTGCTTGACCAATCTGATCTTCTTCTATGATCAGGTGACCCGCCTAGTAGATGAGGGAGAGCCTGTGGATGTCATCTACCTTGACCTTAGCAAAGCCTTTGATACAGTATCACACAGCATTCTCCTGGGGAAGCTGGCAGCTCATGGATTGGACCGGCACACTGTTCACTGGGTTGGAAACTGGTTGGAAGGACGTGCCCAGAGAGTTGTGGTCAATGGTGTTAAATCCAGTTGGCGGCCGGTCACTAGCAGTGTTCCCCAGGGCTCAGTCTTGGGGCCAG
>VWZZ01002595.1:53567-71646 GCA_013399095.1 Psophia crepitans
CTGTACTCGGCTCTGGTGAGGCCTCACCTCGAGTACTGTGTCCAGTTTTGGGCCCCTCAATATAAGAAGGACATTGAGCTGCTGGAGCGTGTCCAGAGAAGGGCAACAAAACTGGTGAAGGGACTGGAAAAGAAATCTTATGAGGAGCGACTGAGGGAACTGGGGCTGTTTAGCCTGGAGAAGAGGAGGCTGAGGGGAGACCTGATCGCTCTCTACAACTACTTGAAAGGAGGTTGTAGTGAGGAGGGTGTCGGTCTCTTCTCCCAAGTAGCAAGCGACAGGACGAGAGGGCATGGCCTCAAGTTGCATCAGGGCAGGTTCAGATTGGATATTAGGAAGAACTTCTTCACGGAAAGAGTAGTGAGGCATTGGAACAGGCTCCCCAGAGAGGTGGTTGAATTGTCGTTCCTAGAGATCTTCAAAAAACGCATAGATGCGGCGCTCCAGGACATGGTCTAGTAGGCATGGTGGTGTTAGGTTGACGGTTGGACTTGAGGATCTCACAGGTCCTTTCCAACCTTAGTGATTCTATGATTCTATGACTTTGCAGCCCAGTGCAACTGGACATTTGCACAGGATGTCTAACCTTATACCAGCACCTGCTGAAAGAATTACTGTCCTGCTGTGTACTACTGAGCCCTAAGGAAATCACTGCCTGAGGAATACACCAGGGGCTCGACTCTCCTCTCAGTCAAGCCGGGGAAGTGCACGCAGTGATGTGAGTGGAGTGAGAGAGATATAAGTACAGGCAGAGTGAAGTCCTGTAAATTTAATCTTCCAATATGCTTGTCAAACACGCTGCAGGGACCTACTGACATGTGTTTAATAAGACCTGGAAAAAATGTTGCTTAATGTTAAAGCTAAGAAAACGGCGGAGGAGTATATAATTTCATGTCAGGTGACACAATTTCATTCCCCCACACTCCTTGCAAGTGCAACACTGTGCTTTGTGGTTTGTTTTTTGATTTTCAAAGCAGCTAAAGCCTCCCACCTTTGTTTTCTGCTAACTGAAGTAGTGAAAACGTTCTAAACTGGAGATTTCTTTCCTTGTAATCCTGAGTAAGGGACAAAAATAAACAGAGTTGGTGATGTACTGCCAGCTGCAGTTATCTTTTGCTTTTTATCTGCTTGCTTGCCTGCATCAAGGTGACAAGCAAAGTAAAATCCTGTTTTGGTACAGCTCAGGGTCTGCAGGTACAAGAATACATTGTGAACAAAGCTGTGAATAATATTTTTAAATGATACTCAGAAATTATAACTTCTGTGGTCATGTTTATGGTCCTAAATGATTTCTGGGAATCTGTTGACAGACAACAAGCACCTTGATTTAGATCCCTGCTTTACCTTCACTGTCTCTGATTAAAAAAATAAACCCACTGCTGGCAAAGGAACACCGCCCCTGGTTATATCCATCAGGGAGAGCCTCCTCCCCACCGCTGTGGGCAGGAGAAGGCAGCGGCGCTGGTGCACGTGCTACCCTGAGCCCACTCACACGGCTCAGCAGTAGCAGGAGAAAATACAGGGGGCTTAAGAAACAGCTACGCAGCCTGCGTTTTAAGCTGCGTGGCCATGGCTCAGAGGCAGCCGCTGCCTGGCAGCTGTTTGCAGCGCGCACGGTGGCTCTGGCCAGGCTGCGCAGGGGCCGTACAGAGCTGGCAACCTGACGCCTATAAATAACAGTGATGACAGTTATTACAGGCAACAGTGAAAGCGCAGTGCTTCGTGTTCCCTTGGATTTCAGTCACTTACTCATTCTTGCCTTTTCCAGCTTCTCAGCGCTCAGTAGAGACTCACGGCCCTGTCGTTAGCGGAGGGTGTGCTACCTTGGCCCCGAGCAGGGACTAGTGGGGAGCAATGGGGAGCGGGCCCCGTGCAAGGAAGGGGGATCTCCAATTCCTGCCATGTGGAGGGTTCATGCTGAAAGAACAGGACGTGCAGTCCTTTCCAGTTCAGGGAACTTATTGAGGGTTTTGGTCTGCATCCTGCCCTTGGCTTCCACAGTGAACTGGAAATGTCAACCCAAAGCTTGCTGTGAAGGGTGCTCACCCAGCGGTACCCTTGGTAGGCCAGCTGCGAGAGTCAGCGCAAAACTTTGCAGAAGATATTTTGCTTTAGTTATTTCCATTATTTCTCTTACATGTCCGGCTTCAAGCAAGTTTTTAGCGTGCATCAAATGTTTGGAAAGTGAAGCCCAAATCCCAAGGACGCATTTCTATCACAGAAAATAAGTTTTCTGATCTGTTTTAACCTTCAGTCTTGTGATGCCTCCGAGGTGCTTTTCCGCTCCAGTCATTTGACTGTGTAAGTGGGAAAAATCAGTGACAGTTTCAATTTAGTATTGCTAACAGAATTCAGCTGATGACTAAGAGACAGACACTTTTTTTTAAATAAAAAAAAATCCTACATACTACAGTGATAGCTGAACAGTTAAGAAAATATAATTCTGCCGTTGTTAAATCTAGTAATGATCTCATTTGAGAGGCAGGTACAAATCTTGAAAAGGCAAAACATCAGCATCCATTTTGAAGTTGAGTGTATTACTCACAGATGGAAAAGAATTAGTCAGCTTCACAACAACTTCTGCCTGAGTGTCCGTCATTCCTCTGGGTACCGTAATGCAAGTCACTTAAAGTTTCAGTGGTGGGACTGGAAAGTAGTGGTCATTTCATACAGTCTCCCTACACAACATCCAGAAAGTTATTAGTAGTGAGAAATGTCACTATATTTCCACAATCTATATTTAATTTATTTTTGTTATGTTTCTTTTTATTCCAACCAAGACATTTCCATAGTAAAATAATGAGAAGAAAAGAAAAGCCTCTGCCTGATGGATTTTTCTTTTTGCAAAATAAGCCTAGTAAGTTGGCATAGGTCAGTCTGGTGTATTTTGTTTGGTAATATGCGTGAATCTGTGAGTGTGCTTAAATTCATGGAGTCCGTTCAAAACAATACTGACTATATTCTCCATGGTGGAGCAGTTGGACAGTGAAGAACCAGAAAGTGCTCAGAGGTGCAGAAAGTCTTGCTGGTTACTGCTTGTTGAAGTTGGTGGGTAACTTCATGCTGGTTGAGCTACAGCCCAGGCAAATCCTGTTCTACTGCCAAAGCAGTGGCAAAGGTGAGATGAAGCTCCCCTGTTGAGCAGGCAGCAGTATGGTCCCGTTACTCTGAAAATAATCTGTCATGGACCTGTCATTGCTCCAGTAAGGCCGCTGTTGAAGAGGAAGTTCAATAGCCTATCATTGCCTGGGAAAGCAAACACCAGGGAAACTTTCCTGACCTTGTCCCATAAGTTTTAAATCCCTTGTGGCATTTTACAAGTGTGTGTTGTAAAGCTCAGAGGTCCCACTGTTCCAATAATCGTGCTTCAAAACATATCAGAAATGGGCTTTGTTAATTATCTGTGAAAAGCCATCACAATTTATCTCTCTCCTTTCCCTTGCCAAAACCATGGGGCAGCAGCTCTTCTGTGTTTTCTGTTTTATTATGCAGCGTAAGCTCAAAGGCTGAGAAACCTTTACCCACTGAGAGCGATGGGTAAACACACTATTTACACTGAGCTGTTCCTGCAAGGCGGGAGAAACTTGAGTTTAATTAGTGCCAAGGTCCTTGCCAGATGAAATCCTAATAATGGTTGGTAATAACTACCCGTGGCCCGTGCTGATAATGTCAGCTATACTGACTTTATCTCCACCGGACAGTTGTTTTAGTGAATGAATCACAGATGTCACTGTGGATCTTTGTTATGAGAGAATGAGAAGAAATTGGGTGTGAATGCTTTCCATGCTAGTTACTGGTAAGCAGAGTAAATGATTTTTAGCATCTTCACCATCTAGAGATACTCATATCAGTTGCAGAGACAAAGGGAATGGAAAACTGTGTTATTCTTGTGTTACAACTGTGTTTCTTGGGTACGGCTCTTGGGAATGAAGTGTGGCACAGAAAATCCACATTAAACTCAACCCACGATCAGTGTCCCCCAGCACTGCCACACAATCCCCTTTGGAGGGTAAACCAAACCCACCTGGCTCCTGAGTGCCCCCCACAAGTATGCCCTCCAGGGTCCTGGGGCAGCGGGTGCCACTGCTTTGCCTCTGAGTCCCCCCTGCCATCCTACCCCGTGGGCCCTGGGAGAGACGGCACCCCAAGTTGGGTGGAGGCTCAGGGACGTCCCCGCAGTGGCTGGGGAGCGTTGCCGCCTTCTGGCTGCACCAAAGCCAGGGCAGTAGGAAGAGTGTAGGGCCTGAAAGGCTGCGTGGGGCACAGCTGGGGTGCCTTCAGGGAAGGCGTTAGGCTCAGGCAGAGGTTGAGTGCAGGAGCCAGCTGAAAATGTTTTGTAAACTCACCACCTTACTTTTTATTTCACAGTAGAAATAAGCTGTTAGAGGGAGGAGAAAACAGTATGCTCAAAATCTCCTCCCTCCTATGTGAGTGTAGCCTAGCACTGCTTTTTTAGAGTCTTCACAGCAAAATGAACAGTTTCAGAAAAACAAGTCAGCTTTTATGTTTCACTTTTCCTTTGATGCTGTTAGAGAAATGTACATTTGAAATGAAGGATGTTCACAAACCTGGTTCCCCTCCTATGTTTTTGACTCTCTCAAGTGAATTTGTTTCATTTATAATGTAAAAGAAAGAGACACACGAAAAGAACTACAGAGCAAGCAAACGGGAAAGCCTCAGAGAGCACGCAGTGTGTCCCTGCCTGTACTGTGCTGCCCACAAAGCCTTCCTCCTGCCTGCACGTAACCTTGGGGGTGAATGCTAGTTGAACCCTCTGTAAAAGACAATGCTCTTGAAAATGTAAAAATATTTCAATCTATATTGTATCCTCACCTAGGTGCCCCCACTACCAGCGGTGGGCTGTTGTGCAGAATTGAATCAAAGCCCTTTGATTCAGCATTATGGTCACTGGTGACACCCACAGTATGTTAGAAAAGATAAACTAGTTGTATTCTCTTAGGAACTCTTGTCTTTAATACTTTAACAACTGGGTAAAAAAAAAAAACAAACCAAAAAACCCCACCACATCACCCAGACTAATCTATGCTTAGCAATTGATTCTTACAGATAAAACTTTGTTAAAGAGTCTTCCAGTTTGGCATTTGACAAAATACGTGAGTTCAGTTGGCAGAAATACTATTTAAAGTACAGTAATTGATTATATTGAGAATAATACCTGTGTTTATACTAGTGAGGACTTTTGAGAATCAGTCACATACTTTTTGCTTGGCTTTAGCAGATATGGCAATCTCTGCCCGAGGTAGAGGACACTTCGATCATTGCTGTCCCACTGTGTTATAAATTATATGAAAAAAACTGAGGCATTATGCCAGACAGATTTGTTCTGTGTAAAATGGATACAAACCAAATAGCACTATGTCTGCCTAAAGAACCTTGTAATTTTTTTTGTGAAAAATAAAAATCAAAAAGGTTTCCTTCCGTAAGTGACATGCATCCAGTATATCCGAACTGGGCAGAACTGAGTTCCAAATGGAAAGCAAGGAACAAGGCTCCTCCCAGAGCACACATAGCATTTTTGACTCACTTTTTTGAGCACATGTGGCATAAAGCTCTGTATTTCAAAGGAATGCATATCACTTCATGAGGCAGCTGTGTAGACCTGAAATAAGAACTAACATTAATTGAAACCAACTTTCTACAGGAGCAGGGGTGTGTGCCTCTCTCCCTTACTGGCCTTGTCACTGGCCTCTTGCAGAGCAAAGCATGAGATGACATGTTGTTACAGCTCCTGTGAAACCATCCTGTCCTCAGCTGTTAATAAAGGAAACTGAGAATATCTTGCTCAGAACACAAACACCCCCAAACCTTCTGGATATATACATACATGCCTATCTTTTATGAGAAGTTTGCCCTCTGGAGCCTGAAAAGCCATGACATGAAAGGCTGCGGCAGCTGTCTCTGGTTGCCACAGGTCATATCCCCCTTCTGGCTGCACTGACTTCAGTCCCCCTGAGCCCCCTTGAAAGTGTTGACTGAAGCTGCTGCTACAAAGCCTTGCCACATCCAAGGCAGCAAAGGAAAAGGTTATGCTGGGGAAAAGGGGTGATGATGGAGGCAGGGAGGAAGGAGGAGGTGGAAGGAGCTTTCTCAGTGGCTACTGCTTCCTCCGCAGCCAGATGTGTTGGTCCTGACGCCCCTTGACTTCATCAGCTGAATGTGCATTTCCAGTTAGCACCTGCACTAGCTGATGTGCACTGGCCTTTGAGGGAAGCGAAAGAGCAGATTTCAGGCACCTGATATGGTTTTACTTCAGCCATAAGGAAAAGAGTATGAGTAGGAAGAAATAGTAGTACTGAATTGATGTGAAATTTCACAGGAGCCTGGTGTCAATCAAAGATCCTGACACTGTGGTAACATTTATGTTTTTAGACTCCTGATTTTTGAGGAAGTCACTGCAGCAGCTGAACGGATCAATCTTTGTACTGGTATGGAATTGCAAAAGAGCGGTCAGTATTATTGGAACAAATGTATGTTGACACCTATTAGCCCAGAGAATTATTACGCACGCAGATCTGAAGAGCTCAGTGTGTTGGCTCCAGAAGTGTAATCCCTGTGCATTAGTCTCTCCAAGCAGCGATGACATGATCAAACATTATGAATCCTAACAGGCTACTACTCAGGCTATCTGACCCGCAGATTATACTCTGAAAGTGCCACAACAGTTCTGCAGCAAATAGCATAAATCAGCTGCATATGTTAAACCGTTCCCACGCTGCTTACAAGCAGGACGTGGGGAACTCCGTGGGTTGCTTCGCTATTGCACCCTTCTTAAAAGCCTCAGAGCAGGTATTACTTGTCTCTTTTCAAAAGTGTTAGTGGCCACTCAAACTCTGTGCTTTTAATGAGGTGCAACAGCAGTCACACTCCTGTGGCAACACCATTTGCACCTTCAGTACCTGGTGGCAGCGTGAGAAGCCAAACCTGCCTTTCAGGGTGGCCCTTCATATGACATACGCAGAGCAGAAGGCTGTGGGCACCCGTAGCGAGCAGCAGCCTCCCACCAGCTTGCGTTCAGATGTGTTTATTGACTGCGTATCTTGCTGGCAGTCGTGGGACGATAAGCAGGTACTGAGTATTCAAAATCCTATACAGGTTGTGAATTGCTAGCAGGCAAGCAAATGAGGACTGGGCTTTCCAAGAACTGAATCTGCGTGTTCCAAGAATTGTTTCTTTGCTACATTTTTCCATAGGCTTGAGCCCTGGCATCTCTTGTGGCAGGATGGAGCTGATGCGCTCACTCTGCACTTCCAGACCAACCAACGCAGCAGGGCAGCTGTTAGATTCATGGATCGATCTGTTCTCGTCAGTGGGAAAAACATGAGCTTTTGGCTTTGAGACATAAATTTCTACATTCTCCAGTCCACAAAAAGAAAGATAAAAAAGGCAAAGGAGTACAGATGGAGTAACAAGTCAATACAGGGCCTAGTCAGATTTTGATAAATCTATTTCTTTATCTCAGGGGGCTTTTCTGGTTTCTCCCTGGGACTAGGCATGCTGTGGCTGTGCAAAAGACTTGCCAACACCAAATTTCTGAACTGACTGTGGAATGATACATGGCTAGATAGTTTTAAGGAGGGAGAGTGGCTTTCCCAGACTGGTATGTTTTTGGTACTCCTGATATTAGGGGCTCTTTAGTCAAAGTGAATGGGAATGTTACAGCAGCAACTAAGCCAGTATAGCACTCATCATTTTTTATAATTTCACTCCAAATATTTCCATTTGTGAGTGCCAGGTGGCATGCAGGGGGACGAGAGGTGTTTGAGGCATTTGGGGATGCAGTGTGGCAGACAGGTGCATGCGTCGGGCCGTGTGGCAGGGAGACAGCAGTCGGGGAGGACCACGGGGCCGCTGCCTGTACAGCCCTCGCACGGCAGGTGTAGTACATCTCCGGGAAGGCTCTGAGTAGTCGCACCCTGCCTTGCAGGTTTTCGCAGAGGAGAAAAACCATGTGAGATGGAGAAGAGCAGTGAGGCAGAGGCCAAGTATGGATTTTCACAGAGGATATGCGAGACTTGACAGACTCGCTTTGTTTCCGGGCACCTGAGTGGTGTTTGTCACAGGCGCCGCAGCCCTGCGGCAGGATCGATGAAACTGCAGCTGAGGCACGACTGCTGCTTATCTGACCTGCCACAGCTAACCAAAGCCACCTGAACCAGGGTGCGCACACGTCCCACTCCTCCTGCATCTCTTCAGGAACCCAAACTAGCACAGAGGGATGCTCCCCACAGAAGAGTCTGTGCATCTAGCCTCTTGTTTCAAATCCAATACAAAACTGTATTATAAACCTTCATCAAGCCATTTTATTGTTAGCAAAAGGGTCTTCAGGTACTTCTAACACCAGTTCATTTACCAGCATGCAGTAGCTAAGTGGGCGTACAGCCTGTTATTTCCCCCGTGGGCCCCAGTAGGAATATCTAAAATAGTGGGTTGGCAGCAACATAGTTTGCAGCTGCAGGGGCACGCAGCCCGGCCAGGAGAGGCTCGGCAGGCTCATGCTGCTGCCCGCAGGCAGGGCTCTCTGGGGACATAATTACACCAGTTTTATGAGGGAGAAGGGATAACAATCCTACTGTGGCAGCAGAGTAATAAACAGGAGCAGCTCTATCCCTCAGCGGGGATAAAAGACAAGTAAAAACTGTCAGACAAAAGCAGAAGAAATTCCCTTCTGTGCCAGTTTTGTTGCACCAGCCCAAAGAGGGCTCTTGACCACAGACCTGGCTCTGACCATACCTGCAACTTTCATCTTACCAAGAAACTTTTGCTTAGCTCTTCTTGCCACCAGATTCACTAGAGTCTCTCTTTTCCATTTCTCTCTAAGTTATTTCTTTGCATAAAAGGTTCCTATCCCAAGAGCCTACTTCTTCAGGGCCCAGCCCACATCCCTCCTTTCCCTGTTGGTCTCCCTGAGAATAGAAGCGGCCCATCTGCAGTCTCCTCCTGATTTTAATGGCTTTGTCCAGTTCAGGAGGCATTCCTGAGTCCTTCGTCTTCCACAAAGCTTTTACGTAATATATCTAAAATACTGTCTAAATAATGTCTCATCTGAGGACAGCAGAGCTAGAGCCCAGCTTCAGATTAAAGCAGGGACGTTTAAATACCCCGCTGAATGAGGACCGTATTTTCCACAAACATTATTTTTCTTTCACCGCCGTTCTGTAGTCACTGATTCCTGTCACAGTTTGAGATACTTCCTTAGCATTGCAACAGACACTGTATTTTTTCTGCCCTTGGAGCAGCATATTGGGTATTTCTTATGTATTTGCTCTCTGTCCATGTTTGTGTTAATGCACCTTTTCTCCGTAACCGAGGGAGAGTTTTTAAGCCAAAAGAAACTGGTTTTTAAGCCAACGTTGCCCTCTAGTGAACAATGAGATACATACATATGAGCACCTCCACTTTTTGGAAAAGAGATGAGCTGCAAGAGAGCTCTAGCCTTTGTTGTCCTTCAGTGGAGCTATGGCATTGAAGTTTTGGTGAGGAATTCAGCTGAAAATAGGGGACTACGTGGAGGCTCACGTACTGAGCTTAAAGTTTTATACGAGCGCTGAGGCAAAGCACAGAGCCAAGGTTTAAAACACCGTCTTTGTCAGGGCAGCAGGGACACGCTGTGGGCATCACTCCAGCTGCATGGCTGGAATTGCCTCCAAACGGTGCAAGTGCTCCAGCATAGCCTGGTTTTCCCTGTGTGTATCCACATACGTGGCTGTTTCCTAATGGGAAGCCTCTGTGGTGCTTGTGGCCTTCTGAGAGAGAAAAGTCTGCTGTCCTTGGAAAAAGGCGTCCTTCTTACAATCTATTTCCTTTCAAACCACTGGGAAGTCACTGTTTATGAAGAGTGTCTTCTGACAAACTGTTAGCGCAGTCAGTGCAAACCCCCTTGGTTTTGTTGTGCAGAATGAGCAACCCTTAAAAGGTGGGTGATGGTTTCGCTGCCCTCTGTGGGGTTTCACTCACACATGAGACTCCAGGGGTCTGTTAGGACCTTGCTCAGCAGATGGGACTAGAAATAAGAGCCAATCCTGTTCTTTTGGATAGGGTGGGCGGTTCATATTTAAAACCCAGCCACCTGAGTACAAGAAAATACAGGAGGCTAGTACTGCTATGCTATTTCAGGCAGCTGTGAACTTGGACTGGGATGTTATGATTCTGTGCAGAGCTCTTTCCATAAATACTGAATGCTCGAAGATAAAGGCAAAGGAGAAAAGCCAAGGCCAGTAGGAAGGAAGCGAGCAATAAACCCAGTAATTGTCTACATACACATGCAGAGTGTATGGGAAATGAGCTCAAAGTGACATTACAGGAAGGAAATTATGACTTGGCTGGTAATGCAGAAATGTAATGAGATAAATCAGAGAGCTGAAATGTTAATATTGATGGATGCAATGTGTGCAGAAAGGACAAAGAGAAAAATGAGAAAAAGTTGCACTGTACATCAAAAGCTTGTGTGTAAGCTGCACAGTGTACATGGGTAGTGGAAGAAGTGCTAATGGTGATTTTTTATGAGTCAAGATGAGAAAGAGACAATATAAAAAGAAATGTACAGACAGCTCCAGATATAGATTGCTGACTTGGAATTAAGAGGCTGATAAACTGTGTCTGACAAAGATAGCAGAGCTGATGGTGTTGGAGAAAGATGAGTATGATAGAGTTGTTGTCAGTATACTGACATCTGTTATCCATACAAGGAAGAATATTGATTATCAGTGCACTATGGAAAGGATTCCCATTTTCAAAAAGTCACTGAGAAGTGCATTCTTGCTGAATCCAACATTGCCTACTAAGGAAAACATTCTCAGAAGTAGTAAGTCATGAACCACTAACATTCATTGTATTGGTCCCAAGCTAGAGACACCCATAGTCTTCACGATCTGTGAAGGGGAGTGGTAGTTATAATAACCAGTACGATGATTCTTTCTTGAGGTTTCTATACCCACAGAACAGTCTGCAGCAAAATTCCTTTCTTCTTTAAACTCAGTGACTCTTAACATCAATGGTAAGAGTATTAATGCTAGATTTAGTAGATGTGTATTGAATCCTACAGCTTGCACAGGAATACGCCTCCTAGAAGACTGTAGATTATTCTAGATTTAGAAAAGAACCATTTTTAACATTGTTTTTGAAGGTATTCTACCTCACATGGGCTGAGTATAAATGCAGAGCAAAAGCGATGCTGTAGTGAAAGGCTGGAGTGCTTGATTGAAGAGAAAAGGCTTGCTTTCTAGTCCTTGCACTGATGAACATCTAATACAAAAATATTCAGTAGAGCAGAGCTGGAACCCCATGTTGCCTTCTCCCAGTTAAGTATTCAATCTATTAGGCTTCTACTGGCATCAGTGACTCTATAAAATTATTCTAAAGTATGACTGACTTTTGAAAAAGAGCAGCCCTTGTCGTCTTTCATCCCAACATGCTTTGCACGTTGGCGTTGTTGCCTATTCCTTGTGATGGTTGAGATCCCCTCAAGAGCACTGTATTCACATCTGCCAGATGTTGGTTAAATACTCTATGGGCTGGGAAACTGGTCGTGAAGGCATCACTGAGATGTCATCAACTGGCGGTGATAGCATCACCACTAGATGTGCACTGTGTGGCACCCAGTGGGTCTTTGAGAATGCCTGCTGGCTGGAGTCCCCACAAAATGCACACACAAACAAACACACGCTCACCCCAGCCAGATCTTACGGATAGAATTCTGATACCGAGTTCAGGCACTTCCAAGATTATGCATGAGCTCTGGGGGCTCTGAAGGTCTGTATTTAGCTAGCACTGGCTTTTAAATTGTAAGCAAAGGTTTCTGGAATAAGTATTTTTAAATTGCAAAGAGTAAGAACTTAGTGGCTAATTTGGCAAATACAGTATTTATATTGCCTTACTCTGCTAATGATTACTGTGATAGCTTTTACTTCTATGTTACTGGTTATAAAGAGATAAAGTAAGAAAATCATTGTGAAATGAAGAAAATCAGTTGTGAAATAGGACAAGAGAACTGTAGAGAATAGAGTGGTAATTGGTCTGTTTGAATAATGAAGAGAATTATTAATTGAATACATTACTTGATTAACTATAGAAGTTATGTCAAACTCCTGAATACTGTTTAATCACTTGGCTATATTTTATAGAAGAATAAGGGAATGTGCTTAACAAAAATAGAGAAAGGAATAGTGAAAAAAGAGGGGAAACAAGAAAAGAAGCATAGAGGCCAAGTTCTCATTCCGGTTTCTTAGTCTTGCTCTGGCAAAGTAAAGGAGCCATAAATCAGGCTTAACTGATTAAGATGGCTTTATAGATGCTTTGCATCAGCCGAAGAGCAAAAAGTAGCTAAAAGCACAGGTAGATCCAGCCCTCATCCTGAAAAGGAATGATGTCCTAAGGCAGGGATTAACACTGAAATTTATAAATGCACAAGTGAAAATGCATATTGTGAAGGAAACTGCAAAATGACCAACATAGAAATAATCCGAAATAATCAAAGGAAAAAAAAGAAAACAAAAAATAAAAGACCTGAAAGTTAAAGAGAAGGAAGAAAAATTCATCAAGGCTAGTGCATAGTAGTACCCAATAACTATACCTGTCTGCCAGTAGCACAAGTTATTCAGACAATATTTTGTGAAATCACCAATTTAAATCTACAGGGAGCGCGATAATGAAGAATTCTTTTATCTGAATAGTTACAGTCTCAAATTAAGCACCTTCAGCTATGTTTCTGCCTCATTTGTGTATGTTATTTAAAGCTGTTTGCTTCCTGAAACTACTTTTGGAAGAGAAACAGAAAAGGAATTCTTCAGCTGCAAGTTGAGGTATTTCAGAGCACCAGATGCTATATGTGAAGCTTGATGTACTGACACCACAGGTCTTGGTGTGCTTGCTAGAGAAAGGTGCTATCAGGAAACCTATCTGACCTCTTGTGACCAAACCGTCTCGGTCAATTTGGGCTTGTCATTAACCCATAGGTGAACGTGTCTGGTCTAAAACTGAGGAACACATTTCAACAGCTAGAGAAAAGCACAAATATACTTATGGATATTCTGAGCGATGATAAATTGGCTTCATTCACTTCATGAATAATTTCTGATTTATTCCTCCATTTGAACCATGTAGCATAATAAAGAAAAATCTACTCTATGTAAGATTTGTATCAGAAACTCAGATATGAGTAACCTTCCTTTATTTTTCAGACATCATAATGTTGTTCCTTTTATCCCATTAAAGGGGAGACTCACTCATTTTAGTGCTAGAACAGATCCAAAAATACCTGACCTAGTCCACAGAGCTTCACTGCAGTAAGCGCCATAAAAATGCATACCAAAGAATAACGCTGGTCACAACAATTTTACAGTTTAAAGAGTGAAGACAGACAACCAGTGAAAAATGGCATCACTAAGGGCTGAGATGAAGAGGCCAGAACTATCAAGCGAGACAGATAGATAGAAATGAAACAGAAGCCCCCTGATTCCTAAGCTCGTGTCTCTCCCTTAGATCACACCGCTACTTTCATGAGATTACTTTGGAGCTTTACACTGAATCCTAATGACCCAAAATATAAAGCCCTTCTTATTTAATGTTTCCTCAGCTTAAAATAAGATTTATACGTTCCTGCACAAGCACGAAATATCTGCTCTAAGAAACAGTGGTTTAGCCAGGGTGAACACAACACTATTTCTAGTTTGTAAGTGTCACACAGTGAGATTGCATTACTGTATCTTTTAGTGATTTTTATAACTTGTATATAGTATTTTCCTATCATGCCAATAAACACAAAATAATCTGACACAGTAAGGTTCAGCTCCAATCACTCCACCATAATAACACTATAAACTTTAAGATAAAATACGATGCAGCTTACATCTACCTTCTGCAGAACATTTCCAAAGACAGAACAAAAGTAATAATTATAAAAACCATCTTTTTATTTGGATGTGCAGGAACATCGTGAATTTGTGGTGGAGTAAAGGCTAAAACACTAGCTCTGCATCAACCCCATCACAGGTTGTGCCTGAAAGGTAGCTGTTCACTTCTAGTGTTTCTGATTTTAAGCGTAAATTACTGATGCAGAGACTTTATTTACGTGGAAATTACATTCACCTGCACTGTGGACTAATGACTTTCAAAAAGCTAAACTGAAGCCAGGCTCTCTTTGAGCTTCAAATATAAAAAAAAATCATGTGGCTTGGAGGATGTGCTTGCTCTCTTCGGAATTGTACAAGAAATGATTGACAATCATCTCAGATAATAAATAATGATTAGGAACAACAGGAAAATAAAAAGACCTGCAGCACTGTGCTGTGCAATATGTAGGCCAGGTCATTACATCACAGCTGTCATACTTGCAAGACTGTGACTAAAAAGAAGAAGAATAAATCACAGTAAATCACAGGCTCAGGTTTCTTTCTAGCTTAGGTTTGTTCCTTTTTTTTTATTTATTTATTTTGTTTGCATGTTTGACAATGGAATTATGTAAAGACCATCTGTCAGACAATGTATTGGGGTCTCTCACCCTCCAAGATGCTAGAAGTCTCTTCTAATATAGAAGCTGTGGAAGTACTGGGTCCTTAAGCAAGAAACGCCAGGGAAGAGATTAAACCACGCAATGCCTTATTACTTGGAGCTGGAGTAGAGGGCAAAATGTGTCTGTTCCTGCCAATGTACTGCACTTCAAAACCTAAATATAATAGGCTTAGTACCGAAGTCAAATTTAAACCGCAACAGAAAAGCAATGTTTTCTCTGATTCACACCCTGCAAGTTAGATTTGTAAGGAGGTTTTAATGTAGGTTCATAGAAAAATCCAATAATTGGTTCTTCGTATAATCACAAAGGCCTAATCCTGTGCTCATTAAAGTAATTGATAAAACTCTCACTGACGTCAGTAGTGGGATTGAGCCCTAATACAGCATATTGGCTTTTAGACATATGTGTCACATGTGAACGTTAAAAAATGAAAGGCGCAGAGACACATACAGAAGCTACTCAGCAGAACATCTTTTCAAAGACTGAATACTGTGTCCTTATCTCACAGACACACACAGGCAGTGAAATGGCTGATCCAATCCAAGACTCCTCCTGTTCCAGGATAATGGCGATGCCCTTAGTCAACGATGGGAGATGTAGTGAGGGAAAGGCGAAGCCTGGAGACGTGCTTTAGCCCAACAAGGAGAAAAACAGACTTTTCTAAAATGATGAAAAAGAAAATGACAATGCACAATAATCTTACCAACCATGCGACAGAGATGTTCTTACAGAATCACACAAATTAATTACAGTATCGAATATGCAATCTTCGACTTCATTTCTGGAAAAAAAGCAATTCTATTTTCGCAAAGAGAAAGCTGAATAAGGGTTTAGTAATTTAGGACCAGCTGACATGCTGAGCATAGTAACTGTAGCTTATACAATGTAATACTTTTTTTCCCCAGAATACTTCTCCTAGGTTAGTAACTGCAGACCAGATGCTTTTCTAGTGTACACAGATGAAACAGGCTGGACTTTCACCGAACTATATTAAACTAAAGCAGTTACAGATCTATTAGCACCAGTAAGTTGTGGTTTACACTTCAGGAACTTTTCTTAAACTCTCTGATTTCTCTCTTCATCCTCTGCCTTCTTGTCTGAGACTCTTCCACCTGCTTTGGTTTTTATAGCCAGACTGATAACACATTTTCATTCCTCTACTTGGTCTCAGTGCCCCAAACACCACCTGTATCTCTGCACTCTTTATTTTCTCCAGCCAAATTCAGTTCAGCTTTTGTGGTAGGCTTCAGCCCTACTGGGCTTAGGTAGAGTGTCAATTTCTGTTGATATTTTTGGTTAGGTTTAAATGGCAACAACTAAAGCAGTCTGTTTGCTGACTCTGACTTCCTTTTTTAATATTAATCATGTTTGTGGTGATAATACCTAAAAACTAACCAAAAATGAAGATCCGTTGTGCTGACACTGCATAGAAATGGCCTTTGTTCTGAACCTCTAGTCATCCGAATGATCTTTGGCACTTTTTCTCCCACGTCTTGTATTCCTAATGATTTATAAAAACTGGTGTAGTAACTGTCTTTTGTTCCTTCATACTCACTGAATAGGAAGCTAGTCCCATCAACAGTCATGAAATGTCTCCTGTCTCTCACTTTCAATCATTCATAAAACCCAGAAAATCCCACAATCAAATGCTCTTGCAGGATTACACCCACACAAAACCAGACCAGGAATTTAGGCTCCTACTGACCCAGAATTAAACTGTGCAAGCGGGTTCACATCTGGGGATTTGAATCCAAACTCCTTCCCATAGAAATTCAAAGAGGATCAGATCTGAGGTTCTGGTTTTGCACCATTTCTAATCCTAATGATTTTAACTTAATCCAAGCCTCAGCTACAGAACTGTACAATTTTAATCAAGACACTACTGACAAATTTGAAAGTGAAAATAGGAAGCTGAGTGACATTTGCAGCTACTGCCATTCATTAGTAACACATTTCGTACCAAGTAGGCATTGAAAGAACCCCGTTTTTCTCTCAGTCTGCTTCTGCACTGTTGTGGCTACTAATTTCAGTGGAGTTAGGGATAATTCACCCGAGTAAGTGGAAAAGGGCTCCATCTTCAAAACGGGAACCAACATGGCATTATGTAGGTAGCATTAATTCACATCTGCTCTCTGTTCTGTGACAAAAAAGGTAGGTTTTATTTCTTCCCAATTTTTATCTTTAAGTAATTAATTGCCTGAGTCATTCCCAATGAGGACTGGGTTTTTGGTTGCTAAGTACGTTTTCTGGTTTTTGTTTATTGTCATAAGGCATCCCAGATTTGTACAACACACTTTACCAGGAAAAGAATTGGGATTGCCGTCACACTTTTTTTAGACATTGCCTCGATTCCGTCTGAACCTGAGCCCATTTTCAAGTTCACTAAAGCTTCTTTCATCAGCAAACAGGTCAAATATGACTCTGCAGCCAGCCACAGCACATGGGCAGTTAAAATGGCTACATCAATTCTTGAGGCCACCTGACCCGGGTAAGTGGATTTACAGCCGGGGTGCCTTGGTCTGCCTGCTGTGAGAGGGCTGACAGCAATCCTTCACAGCTTATGGACAGGGAGGTAGAAAAGGTCAAGCCATTTGCCATATCAATAGCAACAGATATATTTAAAAACAGTATTTTAAATCCAGGTGCAAACCAGTAACTTTTCGCATCAACCTGAGTTTACAGCTTAGCTCTGCTGCACATGGGAACAAAGCAGTTATCTGACTATAAAATAGATAAAACCACCAGGCTTGCTGATAACATAACAGGGAAGTTTTTCCCAGATCAAACAGAAAACTCACATTTTGTCTTGCTAAGTTGCAAACTTGTTTCTTTGACGGGAATTACCATTCTGTACGTTTGGTACACCACTGTTGCTCTCCGTCTGAAGGCAGCACCGCCGCCGTCCCTGAGCTGCGCGTGCCTAGTGCCCACGGTAACACGGCGCTGCCCTCATGGAGGGCGAAGGACTGGCTTTCGTGCGCACCGGGAAGGGCCGCTTGGTCTTTCGACAGCCCCCGTTCAGAGGTGAGACGCGCTGTTGACCGAGACCCATCACAGAGAGCGGCTTGCCCCTCTCCGTTACGAGAAACAAGCCTTATGTACCAGAGGGACCCAGGGCACAATGGTTAGGTTTGTCATGGTGTTCCTCTTCTGAGTAGGCCTGTTAATACGGTAAGATCTCGTACCCAAATCACCTGTGGTAGGGCTTTCAGTTTTGAGGATAAACAGAGCAGAAAAAGTACAATTTGCTGCTGCGGGTGTGTTTGTTTTACAGACCCAACCCTGCTTTTCATCCCGCCCTTGTTCAGGTTTTCTCGCGCAGCCCTCGGAGAACGGCCTGCTGCCACGTCCACCGGTGATGCCTGGCCCCGCTCCCGCCAAGCCCCTGCACAGGGCCTGGGCCTGGGCCCGGGCCCGCCCGCTGCCCCTGCCCGCGGANGCAGGGTCAGGGGGAGGAAGGCGGCGTTGAGAGCCGGCGGCGGACGCGGCCCGTCCTCTCGCATTCGCCTGGAGATCCCGCAGGAGGGGGTGGCGGCGGGGCGGCGTCCGGGG
>VWZZ01002595.1:71740-145170 GCA_013399095.1 Psophia crepitans
CAGTGCCCCTGCAGCCGGCGGGCTCTTTCCCCCCCGCGGGAGCCATCTTCTCCGCCCGCCCAGGTGCGGCAGCGGAGGGGGCAGTTCCCGGTCAGGTTTCCCGTGAGACTGGCGACCCCTTCGCTTACAGCCTGAAACAGGAGGAGGCGGCAAGCGACATTTAAGCCGCGTGTCGTGCGCTTATCCGGGGGTGCCGCTGACCCGAACGCGACCGCGGTGGCTGGCCCCGGTGGCACCCTCCCGCCGAGCTCCGCGGCGGGGCGCGGCGTCCGGGCAGGCGCTGGCGGTCCCGGGGATCGCCTGGCTCTGGAAGCACGCAGTCGTTCCTGTGGGTGGGGTTGTGCTTTGGTAGCTCGTTGTGTAAGCTTGTGGACGTCGGGGTTTAGCGACAAGGCTCTGGTTACGTTACTCTGTACCTAGTGTACCCATTTGCCTTGCTGGCATCCCAGCGAGCAAGCATTACCTGTCCCGCTGGGCAGAGGACAACGGCCCCAAAAAACCTAAGGCATCGTTTCAGGAGAGGAGCTGTTCGACCGCCAGACTATCCACTCTAGATGTATGACGGGATTTTTCAGAGGGGCTCGGGTGCTTCTGAAAACGCTGCTACTTGTGTTTCACTTGTTTAGCGTGTACAAACCCATGGCACACTGGCCCTGAACAGCAGTTATGTAGAAGAGCAAGGAGTTGTTCCAAATGCCAGTAACACCTCTGATCCGTCCATCTGTCCATCCATCCATCCAGAAGAAGCCCTCTGCTCCCAGAAGAGCTTGGGTTTTCCCTGGGGCGTTATTCTAACAGCACCGCTAAGCTTAGCCAGACGGGCATCAGGCCCACCCAGGCACCTTCGTTGTGGCTCGTGCTATGGGTTAGGTCACTAGTGACAAGCCCAAAACTGATTTAATGGAGCATATCAAAAAGGCCTCAAATAGTTAAGGTCAGGTATTTTCCAACAGTATTTGCCTAGGATTCTGATGCCTGTTCCTCTGCAGCTTGGAATAATAGTTTAAATCTTTCTCTCACCTTCTCCCATATGAGCAGAGGTGGCGTTTAACTACAGGAAAGTGGTGATTGGGTAATGGTTTGGATACAATTTCAGAAAAAATATGAGCAGAAAAGAGTTAGAGGTAGCAAAAGCAGGTATTCTGCCTAATGCCCGCAGCTACCATTAAGAAACATGAAAATCTAATTGTACTGAATGGAAATGTACATCTTCATCGCTGATTATGACACGGAAGAAAATTAGTATATGATTGGCATCATAATGGCCAATGTTGAAATGTGATGACACGCCAATATGATGTACATCTCCATTAGGAATGATAAATCAAAGGTTATTCATTTGTGCTTGATTTATGCCTGGGAAATGCTACCAAGGGAAATCTTGATTTAAATCTCTCAAGTCATAAAAAAAAAAAAAGCCACGAGTGCCCTCTTCTGGCAACAAGTGAGAACTGTAGGCCCTGCAGCACTTTGCCCTGTTGATTTTTATTTCCGTATATGATTTAAATTTTCGGTCCTTCATTATCTTTTTCAACACTACCATGGTCTGTGATATTTTCAGTAATATAATTCATTGTTCTTTCTTGTATTTTATCCTCTGTTTCAGAAGTAGACTGGATAACATTTAATCCAGTGAAATCTCCCTTCTCACAAGCAGGGGCCTTAATCTTGCTGGTAATCTTATTCCAGGAATACAGCGGAAAACTGCACAAAATCTGTGCAGTTTATTACTGAGCATGGAGGAAAGGATTCATATTTTCTGAGTTTGATGAGAGACACAACCTCATGGCTATATTGAACAGGAACCACATGAGAAAAGAATGATTAGTGGGACTGCACTTAATTTCTTTGCTGAATTGTTGGCTTATCCTAGGCAGCTACTCTACAGCTGCCTGTATTAAATAGCTGCAGAGGCAAGAGCGGAACAGAAAATGAGAGGGAGAAAATGCCTCCGCTTCTTGCTTGCTACTAATCTCTGTGCCCCCAGGCCCTCTACTCACCTTGTTTTCCTTGTGGACAACACACCATGCTATCTGTCACTCATGACTGCATCAGCTCTGACCTCTGTAACGTACAGGTAAAGCCTCAATCTTTCAGCTGCTTATACCACTCGACCCCCCAATTCCTAAATCTTCCAGCTTTTAAGATGCCTCTTTCCCCACTCTTCCATGCAGCTAAAATTCTTGCCTAAGTTCTCATTATTTAACAGCTTAGTTGCTGCAATGTCCTCTTCTCTGGCCTTGACACATGCAGGCTTGCCTTTGCCCTAATCATACTGCATGTGGCTGCTGTTGCTTCAAAGATCATTTTCCTAGCCCGTCTCTTTGAACATGTCACTCCTCTCTTGGCATCCCTGTGCTACCTTCCCCCTCCCCTATCTCACATCAACATAAGCTGCCTATCTTCATTTTCACAGCCCCCTGGGACCCTACCTATCATTTCTCATTGTCAGGAGGCAGGAACAAGGAACAGAGCATCTCCAGTAACTGCTCTGCCTGAGCAGACTTCCAGTTCTGCTGTACTTGGTCCTTCTATACCTCTTTAGAGCAGGATGTGGGTGAACAGGATTGGTTACGAGCAAAAAACGGGGTCACTGTTAAAGGCAGGCAGGAATGCAGGCAGCTGCGACATTTAAACGCTGTTAAAACCTTAAAATGGACCATCTCCTTTTGTTCAGAGTTACAATCCCCATGTGTTCATCTCAAAGCAAGCCCTTTCTCATTTTTTCTTTCATGGTCTCTCTCATACTTTGAGGGTACCCTGCGTAAACGCCCTCAGATTTATGTTGGTAGCTCTCTAGAATCTCCTTAAAGCTCCCCTTTGCCATGACGTCTACAAAAGCTTTGATAACCTTTAGACTGCTAGTGAGGTAATACTGCTGTCAGCCACGCTGAGCATTCTCATTTCCTTTATTCTCCCTCTGTCTGTTTGGATCCATCTGTGGTCTCTTGTCCTCTGTTTAGTTTGTAATCACTTCGGGACAGGGCCATCATTTTGTTCGGTGTTTACGCAGTGCTTCAGACAATATTTGTTGTTAGGGGTCCTGCGTGGTCTAATAATACAGACAATAAAAAAAAACAGTAACAGCCTGCGGCAGGTGCTCTCTTCTTGCATAGACCTCATTGATTTCAGGCTGTGGGCTGAGCAAATTGCATGAATGTGGCTCGGGTCTTGTGGGTAGCTGCGCAAAGGGCAGAAACAGAAGAGCAGTGTTGTGTGTTCCATTCTAAATGTTGGCCAAAATGCTTTTAATCAAAATCCTCCCCCCCTTCTTTTCCTTTTTTCTTTTTTTGTCAAGCAGTGTAGAGCAGATCCAGGGGCAACCTTGCAACCTTTTAGCTTCGTGTCATTTTCTTCCAGAAAAGGGCAGGGGGGGAAAGAAGGCAAAAGTTTATGGGCTTTTGTTTCTTTCTGAAAAATACAGCAGAAGGGCTATAAACAGCAGGAGGAAGAAAAAGCCCCAGACATTTGAAGATCCTTGGACCACACCTCTTGCCCTTTGTACTTGGTAGAAAACTACTTTAAAAGCCTAATCCTCAGTTATTTTTGTAGCCAGTAGTAAACAGATTCTTTGCCTTAGTTTCCTAATCTGTAAACTGAGCATCCCTTTAACTAACACAGGGGCTGTGAGCATTTTTTTGTAAGACCTCTGAAAACTGAAAGGGATATGTCATGAATTATTGTTATTCTGTGATAACTCGAGTTCACTTTTATTAGCAAAATGGGTTTAAAGCTTATTTGATTCTACTGTCTGCTCTGACCAACCTCCAACAATGCCCAGTGCTTGCTGGAGAGAAAAGGGGATATGGCTGTATTGCAAAACACTCAAAAAGGATTCTCTCTGGCTCTGAATTGCAGAGTTATCCGTAGAGAGCTCTCTTTTGGCTGATATAACTCATAAAGTGAGCAATCTTTGGGATCAGATCAGAATCCAAATTACGCAAAAGTGAGTTAAGGTACCTTAGCAATACCAATACAACACAGCACCTCAGCCTGTGTGGTTTACAGTACCAGCCAAGAGCAGACAGAAAGGAATTACTGGGAGTAATAAAGCAGAGTGCAGCGTTACAAATTCTATATCAAAGTAGTGGATAAATAGGACAAGTATCAAATGGGATATAAAGCAACTGTATGAAAAAGGCAGAAAGTTGAAGTTTTAGTCTGAGCTGTGCTTAGGGTGATAGTAAAGCCCTGCATTTTGTTTAGCGCCTTTTAATCTGAAAGCTCCCAAAACACTTTCAAAATAGTGATTAGGAAAATGAACACATTCTGTTAAGCTACAGAACAAATATATTATACAGAACATACGTTTTTATTTTAATAATATATTATATATACACATATATATGATTATCACCTCTGTAAAAACTAGATATAGTACCACTTGTTGAATTTAGTTTCCCAGAGGGATTCTTAATAAAAGACAAAAAGCCCCCCAAAAGAAGACCACAGGAAGCAACCATCAATGAGCATAAGAGAAGCCAGGGTGAGTAATGGGACAGAAAGGGTGGTGCAGTAGAGAGCTGTAACACAAGATACTGGATTGTAAAGTCAGGCTCATCCTCAGTGAGAATGCTTTGCTCATTGGTACTCATCCCCTGCAGAAACAGCAGCCCAAGGAAGGTTTCATCCTGACAAAAAGAACCCGAATTACTAGAGACCTTAAAGAAATGCAGGTTCTGTCAGCTACTCTGAACTAAGGCTTAGGAGGATTATCAGGTTTATGTTGATTGCCAAAATATGACCAAAAGTTACATGCCTGAAAGAACAGAAACGCATGAGAAAACAGAACTTAAGCATAATGTTTATATATAGCCTTGGCTTAAGTATACAAAACAGTCAGCTTCCCCAAAGTCACTCTCTTAAATCCTTTTTCCTGTCATATGCCCGTCTTTCCTCAGCTTTAAGCTGACCCTGGTATCTGTAACCTGGCTCCTTTTCTATCCTGATTACTGTCACTAATGGGCAGACTTAGGCGGGACTTGACAATTAAACAGTCATATGGCATTTTTGTTGATGTCATGAGGACCATCCCACGGTGACATTCAATTCAGGAAATACGGAACAATATTTGTTACGGCGGGAATCTTTTTTGGAAGGTTTGCCTGGGGTTTTCTTTGGTTGGTTGGTTGTTTCTTTTTCAACATTTAGTACATTGGTTGTAGAAGAAAACACTGTAGGTGAAAAGCAAGGCTTAATAAAGTTAATAAGACTGAATGGGCGTAAGAACATAGTAGTTAGATGGCATGCTATGGGCCAAAGTGAAGGCACTTATTTATTGTCTCAATCAAATGGCAACATAAGTTTTTTCTTTTTTTCTGTTATGTTATTAGTCTTATAGCATGGAAAACATTTTCTTTCCCTGCGGAACTTCTCCGAGTCAATTCACCCCCATAAGGAAAACCGACCTTTAATACTTTGTAATAAATAAAACATCAGGAATAAAGATATACAACAACACATTATGACAAATATTACCAAAAAGCATGCACAGATCTGTTCAATAATGTCTCTTTGGAAAATTCCTCTACTGATGTATCTAAGCACTTAAGAATTTAATATCTGAGGACCTCACAATCACTAATGGATTTTAGTCTCCCTTCACTCCAAAGGCAGGAAAGTATATTGCCCTTTTACAGACATAGAAGTGAATAGTCAGTGACTTGCCCAGGGGCATATGCAAATCTTTTGGTGGAAGTGGAAGCCTTGGAGTCAGAGTTTCTGTGTTCCCATCATGTACCTTAAGCCATCTTTTTACCCACGTTCAAAAAACGCATAGATGTGGCGCTCCAGGACATGGTCTAGCAGGCATGGTGGTGTTAGATTGACGGTTGGACTTGATGATCTCAGAGGTCCTTTCCAACCTTAGGGATTCTATGATTCACTCTTTTTTTTAATATCCCACGTTCTTCTAGTCCTGACTAATCATCAGGAAGAGTTTGCTATTAGCTTAGGCTTTGAAAGAAGCTGCTCTCCTCTGTGGTATACATTTACCCTGAGTTTAGGAGTTGTAGACAGCCCTACAACAATGTGTATATTTGCAGTCCTCTCCCCAAAGGAAATTGCCCTGGCAAAGCTGGGGCCCAAGGCTTGCAATGTGTTTAAAAGCACTGCTGCACGTGGCTTGGCTGGAAAAATCTATGGAAGCAAAGTGATAAAAAAACAATCAAATGAAAAAGCCTCCCTCCGGCCAAGATCTAAAAGAGTGGTGGATGGGCTCAGTCGATTCTACACCCATGTTTAAGTTCTCTAACCCCTACCTAAGGGAGCACTTAAGCACTTCAGCCTTAAACGCATGAGCAACCCTGTTGCCTGGGGGTGGGGGGCTGGGGAGAATATTCATGTGCTTTGCCAGGTCAAGACCCTGACCCGGAGTCCGTGGATATTTGATTCTTTTGAAAATCAGGCCATTTCTTTAGCGCTTTATGTGGATTTGGCAACCTAATTTTAGACAGTTGTATTTTTAAAACCCAGGCCGAAATACACTCCCCACAGGAAATGCAGCGTCCCTGATATTTGGGTCAGAATGCTCCCACTAGGTATAATTTCTTTAAACTGCCGGCCAGCAAAGAAAGAAACCAACCCGAACGACCACCTCGGCAGCACCCTCCCCCTGCAAGCTTTTCCTACCCTCAAGGTTAGTTTGAGACCCTGGGTACATTTTGAATGGCTGTTCATACAAAGTCATGCTCTTTTCCTTTTCATGTCACTTATTTAAAGAGGAATCTTGAAGCAGTTGTTTACTGCAGCAATGCTTAGGAAGAAAAAGAATAGTGAGTGTATTTTCAAATGCCCTTAGCAGCTTTCTTTTTATTTTGCTCTCCAAGCCCCTGCTATTCAGGTTCTCTTCTCCTCAGAGCACTAACAGCTAAATTGTTCTATGCACACAGCTCCCATTAGCAAAAGGAGTCATGCACATCATTCCCATGAACCACTTTAACAGCATAGTCCTATATGACAAGATGTGCCTCAAAGAGAAAGGATGCTAGATAAATATTAACCACACAGTATTCTCATTTTAACTTACATTTAAAATAGCATTTGGATTTTAAAAATGTACATTTATATTATTTGGTATCAGTCATCTTTGTCTTACCAGTTTAAGAAATTAGATATGCCAGAGCATAACACATCTGCATTAGAAGCATGGGGTTTGCTGTCTTATGTTGGAGAAAAAAAGAGGGGGAGGGGGCTGACATTTGGATTTACTGTCATACCTCAATAATCCACAAACCCTAATTTCTCAGCAATGAGTTTGTGTCCTTTGCTTTACATTAATTGCATTGAAATTTCTGTCAATTATTCAAACTTTCAGAAGTCACAACTCATTTAATATCTCTTGCTCTGTGCAGGCAATTTGAGGTCTGACTGTGCTTAGATTCATATATGGACAGATAGCATGATTTCTTTACATGGCAGAGAAATCCCTTGAAATCCCCCTGCCTTCCAAAAAAGATTCAGTTTAAGATGAATTAAAGCACGCCTCTGACTAACTCATTTGGGAAGCACATCAATTTCATTGGCTGCATTAAAATCAAGCTCGAATATATAATCAGAAATCTATATACTCTCGTTACATAGATTCAAACATACTACATAGTATAAAGGAAATAGAAATATTTTTGTTGGGTAGCGTGGGAGGAGAGAAAAACATGTTTTCACCTAATGTCAGATAATTAGTTTCTGATTTATATCTCAAAGCACATCAGTTGGTAAACCTTACAATTTCATCTTAGCTGGTGTAGCTGTGGATGGCTTTACAGAAAACTCATAAAAATTTAAAACCATTTTCTAAGTCTAGTAGACTTTTTCTTCTCTGTTATCAATGACAGTGAATTCTGGTGCCTAGATGCTGATTCTGTATTTAAAAAGATCCTCTTTTGGATGAGTTTTGCATTTTTTATTAAATCAGTGAACCTTTCATTTTTCGTGGTTAACAGCAGTGATTGACAGTCACATGGTTGTTTTTCTGTAACCATCAATACCGGTGACTAGAGAAACAAGCAAATAGTCCCAATTTCATAATAAAAGGTAGAAATTTTATACCTTAAATACTTCAATCCACACTCAAAATGGCCATGCAACCATGCTCAAATGCATGGATATAACTTTAAAACATAACATCCTTAAAGGTGAAGTGCACCCCTGATAACTGAAATTCTCCAAGCAGTAGTTACTATTTACTCACAATTTCGGACAACGCAAAAACATAAAAGCTGCTGCTCCCAGAATTGTTGCATATTACCACCATTCATCAAAACACTGTCTTTGCGGTCAATGTCTTTTCTTCCCCACTTTATATTATTTTCATATTCTTTTATCACCAGCTTGGAGTCTACAAGAATCTGCACAATAACAAACCAGTAAGTTTATGCGGCAAAGGACTGCAGTATGGACAAGGGAAAGATTTCAAGTACTGTGCTTCTAGGAGGCTTATTTAAACCATAGCAAAATAATTAAAAGTTGCTTGACCATACTTTTTTAATTGGCTCCCTGATAGAAGGGTTAATAGGAATTCTAATACCTGTGTAAAAAAAGACAGATAAAGAAAACAGTGTAATGTAAAATAATTCAGATTGTCTCTGTGTAAATGAGGCAATAAATGCCTGCAACATGAAGCTCAGTCTGACTTCACAGCAGGGCCTGGTGCTTAATTGAAAGTCCTAACTAGACCCATTTATCAAAGAAAGAAATCACTCAGAGGGAAATTTAATTATCACAATTAATCTATATTTTTTTAGAAAGTCTTAGCAAAACATACTGACAGTTTCTTTGGGAAGAATTTTACAATGTTATCACCCAAAAAATGAAGCGCCAAACTTTGCCCCCCTCAGAGGAAAGAAAAAGGCCGGCAGGCCCAGGGCAGGTTGTGTGAGGAGCTCCTTGTAACGCCACTTAGGCACAGCCGAGAGTAACGAGCACCGTCACAGCAGGGGCTCAAACGGAAATATTTCTTCCCAAGCCACAAAATCGCTCCCTTTGCAAGCTGGAGAGCACACCTGGCTTTTTGAGAGAGCTGCCCCGCGACATGCCTATGGATCCTGTGTCCTTGCCGCAGTTCTGCTTGGCTCGGCAGGACTCCTGGCACCTCTCAGCTGCCCCCTGTGAGCCCCCGCTCCCAGTACGCACAGGAAAGCCCAGAGGCACAACCTGGCCTCTGCTCAGTAACTAGCGTGTGGTGCTTCTGTAAAGTAAGGCACCAGTGGCACATTTTGGCTTACGCATTTGCCTCAAGAGGAGATGTCTTTGGTAGACTTGCCCACGCTTGCATCGGCATTGAGTTTGCTCCAGTGAGCAAAGGGCCATTCTGAAACCAGGGTATTTCTCCATAGTAGTTGGTGATACTCAACTCTGAGCTGGCTTGGCCTTATTAGTTGTACGAGCTGGGAAGGAAGGTAGCTCCGAGCTGCATTCCTACACAGCTTCTCACATTTGGGGCTTCCCAAGAGCTTTTCCTTTGCTTACTTTCAAAGACAAGGTAATATTTGACAGTCTAGTTAAATTTTCTTTCTTATTTTGAAAAACAGACCCTTCTTTTTATGTGGAGCTCTACCTCTGTTTCAGGCTACTTGTGGAGCAGATAACAAGTTACATCTACATGCATCACATGGCACTTGACATGCCTACACAAAGATGAAAAGAAAGCCCCGAGAAAGTATGCACATCTGTGCCGTGATAAAAATCCCCTTCAGTCAATCAGTGAGCTGATAGCTGATAGGTTTTTAGGGCTTCTGGACACTAGCATGCAGCAAGTGATAGGCAGGAGTCTGCTCCTTCACTTTGAGAGTGCGGAGCTCCAGCACTTGCATCGGAGGCAGGATGCAAGGAACTGGCATACTCACGCTAGCTTCAATGAAGGGCAACAGCAGGCACTTGAAAGGACAGGGAAAATGGGACCAGAGATTTTCTTTCGCTGTGTGTGGCTTGCATAGCCCCACACCTACTCATGTTTCCCCATGCTTAAGAGGAGTCTGTAAGCCATACTAAGGTAGCATCATTTTCCCTTCCATTCCTGAGAGTCAGAGAACATTAGAAATGCTGACCCACGTTAGAATTTTTGTTCATGCCCTTTTTCCCTTTTCTTCAGTGGGAAAACTTGCAGCTTGGTCTCCTGATGTCACTGAAGTTGTTTACTGCCTTTTTTTTCTGTGCTTCCTACATTATTCAGGTTATACTAATCACCAGAGGGGAAGGAAACAACTCCAGAGCAGATTGAATTACCATTTAATTGGGCATCCTGTGAAATAAACATTGTGACTTGGATAAGATTAAAATGTGAGTCACAAGTCTGGTGAGTTTTCAAGTGTTGGGGAATGCGGTGGCGGAATCAGCAAGGAGAGAGAGCAGCTGGGAGCAATGCTCAGCAGAACAGCAACTGCTGGACAGGGTTACTTGTTTTCACTAGGATCAGACTAAAGCTCCAGTGGACAGAATTGGGCAAAACAACTAACAGTTCCTTATTTAAGAAGAATTACATTTTCAAACAAATTTCTATTTGTATTCATTTGCCTGTACTGAACCCATCTGTGAATGCCCTCTGGCAATATACCACTGTCCAGCTCAACTAAATTCTTAGATGTTAAAGATAAGTACTTAGAAGTGTCTCTGAAGGACTTCACCAACAGGTTTGGCATCTTCAACACACTCTCCGTTTATGTTTGGTACATTGCAATACTTCTGGTGAGTAGATTCACTGAAAGAAACAAGTTGCAGGTGCAGAAATGAAAACTATATTGTAGAATATTCATTAAATATGAATCTCAAATGCATAATTGTGACCATTCACAGGTTTACCTGCATGGACCTAATGCTTCATTTAAGGTCAGGGGTCCACATTCAGTCACTTAACAAAATCACGTCAAGCTCCTACTTCACAAGCTTACCTAAGTTCAGCTGTCCCTGGACTGCTTTCTCCTTTGGCAAAGGGGAGGCAGGCTGTGGTGCAAGATTTTGTGATGGAGCCAGCTGTCTGGCAGAAAATTGGCCTGGCACCAGGTCCCACTGTCTATTCTGTGTTGCAGTTGCCACTGATGGAAGCCATTGCCAGCTGCTATCTCCCCGTGGTGGCTGCACACCAGCCACCTGGGAATGAAAGGCTCCACAGCCTGTGACAATTTCCCCAGCTCTCTGATTCTCAGGATATTTATTGTGGTTTGGAAATTGCAAAGGTTGTTGGTTTGCTGTTTACCACCAGGTGGCCTAACTATTCCACCGTTCATGAGGAACCAAGACTCCATTAGAGAACAGCAGCTGGAACTTTTTAAGCTTTACATATTTTTCTTCCCAAGCCTCCACCTCCCCTCCTTCCTCCTCATTCTGTTGATTAAAAGTGATCAGGCTGCTCTGATTTCTCAGCTCAACCCTTTTCTCGAAGCAATTAAGAAAGCTTGTACTTCCTGAAGTCCAGCCCTAGCTCTAGAGATCCAAGCTCAACCGTCCCCATTTGCCTCTTAGTCCAAATGAACTCTTGCCATAACAATGCAGGAAACTTGGACTTTTCCTCGTGCTTCAGTATCTGGAGATGGATTTCTTTGTTTGTTGTCTCTGATATGCCTCTGGTAGCTGGTTTTGTGACCACCCAGGAGTTACTGTGCCGGCCATGTAAACTAGGTTTAGAGCTGCTTTGTGTCCTGAGAGCATCACAGCATGGATTCAGTGGGCCAAAGGAACTGACTCAGCAAATGGGTTTTGATTTTTAAAACCATAGGCAGCTTCAGCAGTCCCCCTACTCGGTAGTTTTGGGGTAGCCATGGGGGAGCTGGCTGAGCTAACAGTTCCTTGAGTTTCAAGAGAAGCTGGCATTACAGCTCACTCCATTAAAAGTCCTACCAATGTGGGGTGGCTTCCCAGCTTGGACTGAAAGGGGCTAGACTTACTGATCTAAAAATGGGAATGAAGATACTCTTGGATGTTCATCTCTGGGTTTTCTGGATGAGAAGGGTGGGGAAAGCTCTAGCTGATATCACAGCAGCATGAACTAAGAATAACTAAGTAACTACATTAATGCCAGTAATGCAGGTATTGGGAGGCCACTGAATTACTTCTTAGGAGAAGGAAGCATGGTTTCAGGAGAACATGAATTATTTCATGAACTGCAGCACTGGTGGCTTAGTTTTGTGTTTTCTACCATTTACATAATGCCTGAAAGCTCTCAGAATGTACTTTCAAAACAAATCTCAGTAACTAAAGTGATTAACTAAGATTATTTGGTTAAAATATCCATGATTCATTTCTTTACCCATCTTTATAATTATACGTTTAAGTTTTGATGTGAGCAGGGACAAGGTACCATGATGGCAGGCAGGAATATGACATCACAGGCCAGCAATAGAAGCATCTTCCCAAGATCAGTTCAGATTGGCTCTCAAGCTGGTGCCTGACAATCCCGAATCAAAGGTATGCAGTTCCTGAATGCCCCCTATCATAACACAATTGCAGAACAAGAGATAACTGCATCGGGCAGATTTTCCTAAAGGATGTGGTGATTGAACTTTTAAAAATACCAGTCATTTGGAGAAAATTTCAGGAGTCTTTAAATTACTTTGGTAAATGGATTAGTTATAAATAACAAATACCTGAAAATCGGTAGAGACTTTCGGTTGCATCACAAAAATGTCATGAAGTAATACTGGATATTTCAGCTGCTTTAACCTAGCCTTGGGCACAGAAGAGTCCAATTCTGATCATTTGCAGGATAAGCAATCAAATTCAGGGTAACGAGGCTTTAGCCAAGGTGTTACTCTGGATTTACACCTCTGCAGATAGAATCAGATGCTATCTCCTAGTCTATGCATCCTCTGAGAATAGAATTAATTTTGAATTCTCGTATCATCTGCTTGCTTGTGCACTTATTTGCTAACTGTCTGACTGAGCGAGCTATTCTGGGTCAGTATGATTTAGGCATCCTTTATTACACAGTTTCCAATTCAGTACGTTTTTTAATCAAGACTAAATTGAAGTCAGGTTCCAGGTACATATAAATATAATATAAATTTAGTGAATACATTGCCAATCCCCCAGTCTATTTTTGAATGTAACTATAATAGAACAAAAAATATGAAGGTTCCTTTATTTTACAGAGGAGTGTTAAAATATTGCCACTTCTTAAAGGCAAGTTAAGACCTATTTTCATATTTTTAAAATCACATTAGCTAAAAGCTTGTTAAGGAATAAATAGTCCAGAGGATAATTGAGACTTAGCTGGCTTAAGCATTAATGAATCAAAATCAGATGCCAGATCATTAATTAATTCTACAAATTATAACGTTGCCATTCCTGGCAAATACTATGAGAACTAATACCAAGGAGCAAATTAAACTGCATAGTTTTCCTTCTTACTATGTATCTTTTGCCAAATATAAAAGTGCAGCAGTTATTTTTGGTTGACTACATACAGCGCCTATATTTTTAAAACTTTTGGATGACTCTTAATTTTAAAAAACATTTCCATTTCTTTAACATGCTATTTATAGAATGTGCCTATCATAGACTATAAGGATATTTCCATCAGTGCTGTAACCCACAGAAAGTAAAATGTAGTGAAAGTGACAGAAAAGTCAATTCAACACTTCCGAAGCCTCACAAAAATTCACACCCCTTCAAACCAGCCTCTTTGGCAAACGACAGAATAATAGACGGGTCTCACAATGCGGCCTGAAGTGCAACCATCTCAAGCTCTGTCAGACCAACATGGAAAATGAATTAGAGGGAAAGCGGGAGAGGCAAAAGAGAAGGTCAGCTGGACATTTCTGGCCACTACTTTTTATCCCTCAGCAAGAAGGAAACTTCAGTACGTTTAAAGGTGGCAAACTTTGAAAACTCTTTTAGTGTGGCGAACCAAACTGGGGAACAGGCTGTGACAGGATACCACTGAGGTCAGAACATTGTGAGGAGTAAAATACTCAACAGTGATGGGGTGATATAACTTGAGATGATGTAACGAGATGATACACCATCAGTCTAGTCTGAATGAAGCTTTAGGGCCAAAATGACAGAGTTTTTGCACCTTTCTCTGAAAACTCACAGTATTTGAACTCTTTGTCTAATGTGGTATATCTTTTCCTCTTTTCCCGCCATGTGACAGATATCAAAATTATCTAGGATCTAAAACACGCAAGTTCTTCTGAAGCATACACAAAATGCTTTAATTAAGCCTGGAGACCAATCAAAAGCCAATGCACTGCAGCACTACTATAACAGTTTGCTCACTTAGGCATCACTAAGTAAGTGGCTAGGTGCAATCTCCTCCATCTGAGATTAAGTCATCCTGAAGGAACCAGCAAAGACTGTCAAGTCTGATGCCCGTAAAAGCAAGCTGTGCAAGAATGACCCATTTTTCCCTCCATATTGATTGCTATTTTCATTCAATTTCCTTCCTCTTTTTACCTGAAAAAAAAAAAGTCTGGATGGATCTTTTTTTTTTTTTCCCCCATAACGCAAAGACATTCTGAAATAAAAATATTCTTGTGGTCTCCCAAAACCAAATGCAGCTTAGTTTCCTGTAGGAATCAGAGACTCATGAATCTTGGTACCATGAGCTACATTTCAGCTGAGGAACAATACGGTGCCACCTTATTTCAGCCCTCAGTATCTGTCCACCATCAATGGCAGACAAATCTTCTTTGCCAGCATATATATAATGTAGATCAGAGAGTGTTAGCACAGTGCCAACAGGTTGTTTTTGATGGCTTCATGTATATGCTGAATAGATGAATTCTTGGTAATTTGTCACCCTTTGGGATCTCTGAACTACCTAAAGGTGTTGACCTCTGCCATTCAATAAAAATGAAATTGGCAATAGGCAACACTGTAGATAGTAAAGCATTCTAATATAGCTACATTATCTACCCCTATACGGAATTCATGGCCCTTTTCCATGTCTGGAGATGACAGATAATACCAAAGCTGTATTATTACAACTTTTGGCCTTCTACCAAAATTAGAGCATCTAAAAATAGACCAGTAATTACGATCTGCCTCTGAAATCACTGTCTTGAACACAAGTCCAGATGCAGCTGACAACAGCAAACGGTGGGTGCCTAGGAAGCCTGAGAACAGGACAAGCATGTGGGGATGATCCCTCCAAGGACTTTTTCAGCCTACAACTATTTTCAGCTCCACAAGATCTTGAGGTATTTAACAGTCCTTGAAGAATTTTTCTTGTGTGAATTTGTCCGGTCGTTCTTTTTGTTAATTCTATATTAAGTAACAAATATAGCCAGTTTGGGTTCTAGTTTTAGTCTCAGGCTGCCCTGCTAGATTGGTGGCAAGATGACTTTTTTTCATAATGACTCAGAGGTGGAAAGGACTCTCTTTACACGGTTGGATGGCCAAGTTCATGGTGAAATAGCTGCTATAATTCTGCTGGGATTTCATATTATCATTAATGATTTGCTAGGGCACTTGAAGTCGGCAATGCTATTCCTTAAAAAGGATTTAAAATCTAAACACCTCTGCATTCGCTCTGCGTGGCTTACATTCCTATTTTCTGACACTACAGCTCTAATTCTTTTGACACTCTGAAGTCTGTCACTGTTGGAAATTATTAATGCCACCATCATCAAGGAAAACTACAAGCCCAAGCCAGGAACTTCTACAACGGTGGTGTGAAAGCAGGGAGTGTTCAGCTGCTGTTGAAATATCTTCTGCATGAAACTGTCTTGCTCTTTAGCTTTTGTTTTCATCTTTTTCCGTCCATGGAAGTTAATTAACTGCAGTAATTAACAATTAGATCAAATCTATGCAGACTAACAGAAACTTTGTTCCAGATGGACTCTGCCACGTAATGAGGGACAGTTGATAGTGAGTTTTTCCTTTTCAGAGGGAGTCCAGTGCTAGATCACGGTTATGGCAGTTTGGAGAGAAGGAAACAAAACAATCTTTAATTCATGCAAGTGAGATGTCAGTTGACAAATAACTAATTCTAACTGGTAAGTGGCATCAAAATAGATGCGTATTTTTTTTGTCCATTTGTTATCGTCTTACAAGATTTCAGCCAATTTATTGAGATCATTTGTGTAGAACTGATTTTTTTATATGGTTTTATTGGATAGGTAAATACCCATTGATGCTTATATATGATAATGGTCCTATCACACAGTGCTGTATAATCAACAGCCACCCAAAGATTAGATGCCCTGGAAAAAGCATTTAGATGGGGCATGATTTTTATAAAAAATAGTTATGCCAATATAAGGTCCCAAACAGACTCACTTATTTCCGTATACGTATGCCTTTTTTTGTCTTGGATTGTGTCACCTTGGACACTTTTATCACTGAATGAAAGCCAATTGAATTAAATTGCTATAATTAAGATAACCATAGTGGTGCAAGAGGGAAAACTTTCTATGCAGCCACGCTGTCACCTGGCCCTGATGCTGTATCTCCCACCTTTGATGGAGGGGCTGTGGTCTACAACGCTGGTGAATTTGCCACAGCCCAGGCACTTTAGATGCTCCTGGTTTTATACTCAAATGTCTCTAATCCAGTTTCCGCTACGTCATGCTTAAATTACAAGTTCATTGGCACACTTTCAATGAGCCAGCATGCACTCTTCCTGCTCCGCTGTCATTTACACTGAGGGATGTCAAAGAAAAAGAAAGAGAAAGGCAGCAAAATATACTCAAAGAGCTTTTTAGATTAACAATTCGGGAATATTATAAAGCATAGCAGAAGCGAGATGGGGTTTTTGCTTGTTTCTTTGTTTATGAAACTGTGCTAGAAAGTGTAACAGAATGGGGGAAATTCTGCCCTTAGGAAAGTTAATGGGAAACAATTCAGGCTTGCAACAGGGGCAGGATTTTTCTGTGTATCGTTCTGTTCCCATCCCTTCCTCCTCTGCCTCCTCTCCAGCACACATACAGTAGACAAAGAACAGTGCCTCTGTTATTTCAGCTGTCATTTCAAAGGAAGATGACTGACTTAATTCCCTATCACCAGGTCACTTAATTGCTTGGCGGTCATAAAGGATAACAATTTTTATTGTTCAATTTAATTAGACATCGTCTAGAATAAAATCATTTGAATTTTCTCATAACACAGTCTATCTCTTGGATAAAGGATAAAAGCTTATTTCAACAGGAAATCATGGCTTGAGTCACATCTGGAAAAACCCGAGCACCTCAAGTCACTGAAATAAAACTTCTTTGTACAGTCAAATGCAAAACCTGTTCTGATTTCTATAAGACCTGAGAGCAATAGTGAGTGTTTTTTAGCAGTGTTGGTTTTTGGAAAAGAGGTTAAGCTCCTAGCTAGAGAGTGTAAAGAGGGCCTGGGAAAATTGAAAAATAGATTATGTTAATTGATTGTGGCCAAAGATGAAAGCTGTCTTTACGATCTACCATTTCTTTAGGATTCTGCAGAACCTTACAGCTTCAACAGACACTGTAACCACCATACCACAAAAATATAGGGTCTGACATTTTACAAAAATCATTTCCAGGGTGTGGGGTGAAGAGGAATATCTGACCTGTTCACAGAAATGAGGCAGATTGACAGTTTGCCCATACTGGTGCAGAAAGATGCCAGCCTCAGCAGCGGTTTGCTTTTTTACTCAAGACCATACAGAAACCTCCTGAAGTCCACTATCTAGCAGTTTGGAAGGGGAAGGAATTTTCTAGCACCTGCCTGGCAAAAAATCTGCTGGACATCTGACTCTTCCTGTGGGTATGTATGTGATGACTAATGGGTTTAAAAGACACCAAGAGGTGGAGCAGAAAGCCACTGAAAGGGAATGGTTTTTTACTTCAATAAGTTTACAAAATCAGTAATTACTTGCAGGGGCTCAGAAACTATGTGGCAGTCAAGAGGTGCAGTGATTCTGCACTTTGTCAAAGCAGCGTTTTCTCAAAAGCTCTTCTGCAGCAACCAAAATATATTAATTTTTCCACGGGTGGTGGAGCTAATGGGACGGAGTCTGCCCAGCTTTCTCCGTTGTCGAAGGCCAGCATTTTGCCCAATGAATACACTGAAGCGGTATCAGCATAATGCTTTTTAATTTATTTATTTTCTAATATCCTATTAAACCAGCAAAACTAACCTGATCCAACTGCAGCATGGGGCATGCTTGTTCTGGTATGAAAAAAATCTTCTGGGTTTTAGCGTGTGTTGTTTGGAAAGAGGTTTAAATTGTACAGAGAAGAGCTACTGGAACTGGGGCTATTATGTTGTTGGTAGATACTGTAACTATGGCCCAGTTTTGAAGGTGGACAAGATACTAGACTGAAGAAACCTGGGACAGCCAGGATGTGGAGCCTTTCTCTTTCCTTTTTCTTCCCTTTTTCCCCTCCTGTTTCCTTTCAGTAACCCGTGCAGATGTGCCAGGAAGCCACTTCTTCACTAGGCATTGCTGGTGTGATAGGTGGAGCTGGCAAAATGCACTGGCACCGGCTCCAAATCTCTGTTCCTTTCCCCTCAAAATTATTACCTGCCGAATTGCAGTCTGAGCTTGCCCATCCTATTCCTTGATAGAGCCCTCAGAATGTCACTGCTTTTGAAAATGCTCTGTTAGGACCGGTCTACTCAAACCCTCTGTATAAGTTGCTAGTATATGTCTAGATCTTCAGTGAATTCATGCAACTCAAAATAGATCCTCTAAAGTTAGTGGAGCTGCTCCAATTCACTCCAGCCATAGGTCTGATCCATCTTTTCTCATCTGGTTCTTTAACCAGCCCCTTTTTCTTGTTCCAGCTTCTTTTCTCATCTACATTTACCAGTCTAGTATTTTGAATTTTAATGCAGTCTGGTTTCATTTACTGTTAAAAATGCATCTCTGGCATCGGGCACATCATTTTCTAAGCTGCCATCATGCCAAGAGAGTTAGTAAAACATCAGTTTTTCAGTTCAGTTCCCAACCCATATGTTTTCAAGTAGCACTAGGGAAACATTTTTTAAAGGACAGACTCCAGAGATGTCATCTAATATCATCAGCAATGATAATCAAAAGCTGCTTCTGCAGAAGCCTGCGGGATTATCAGCCTCTCAAAAGGAAATTCAGCAGCTTTTCTTGCAGTAACATTTATTCTCTACCCTTGCACCACAAGCTATCGTTCACCTCAAGGTGGTGACACCCTGGACAACTCTATTTCCATATGCAGTTCCTATTTAAGTGTCAGGAGGGACCCCTAATCCTGGGTCAGAACCCCTCCTGGCTTTCTAAGGAAAATGTAACCCAAATGCTAATAACCGTTCATCATAGTTCATAGATGATGCAGGTTATGCTTCGCTTACAGTTGTAAAACACCTCTCAGGAAGTTTGTGGGGTTTTTTTCTTTTCAAATTTAGAGACAATTTCAGCTAGTCTTGACATCAGTATTAGGACTTACACTCCTCCACAAAGGAGTACATTGCTAACTTCAAGCTGTTTACATTTAGACTTGATGATCTTAAAGGTCTTTTTCAACCAAAACAATTTTGATTCAATGATTCTCTGTTTTAGCTGATTCTGGTCAGGCCCGGAGGTAATACAGCCTCTTCCCGTCCTGTGGCTGGCAGCATGCTGGCATGGCAGCATGTTTATGAACAGCCATGATCATCATTTCTGCAAACCTTTCTGCTAGTGACCTCTTCGACAAGGAGAGTATATAGAGCACAAAGGGGCCAGGATGGCCCTGTTCAAAAGTTCTACCAAATGCTCTCTAGAATTGCTTTATCATCAGCAGTCTCATTATTTTGCACTTTGCCATTTCTGACTATTTCTTTTCCTACTGCCCTACCCTTCCAAATTTGTCTTGTCAAAATGTTCTACTTCCTTTTCTTCTTCCTTTTCTTCAATTCCTCAGGCAGCATCTTCAAGACTCAGCGGTTGCCCCTGTCCTTCCCCGTGGGCTGGAAGCCGTCCGGCATCGCCTGGGCGGTGAGGGTGTGTCTGTCTCTGCAGCCCAGCAGAGCCCCGCTGACTCCTGGAAGAGGATGATGGGTCCTTGCCTGCAAATCTAGAGATGATCATTGCCTGCCTCAGCTTGTGCCTACCTTTTCTCAGGTAAAGCCCTGAGCGTACTTTATTGGCAATGGGAAAAATGAAACTCCATTGAGTTTCTGTAAGGTCTAGAATGTAAGCCCTTGCTTGGCCATGAGAGCAGCCATATAGTGAAAAGCAACAGCAACCAACCTCTGCAACCCTCCCAGGCCAGCCTGGCTCTCCTTAAACTTTTGGAAGAGAGGTCTGTGGTTGTCTCCAGCACTCCCCAAAGAGCCCAGGTGAAGCGGGAGGTGGGCTGGTGCTGGGGGCTGCGCTGGGCTGTGATGGGGGATTGGCACGCGGAGCGGCTGAGGCAGGCAAGGGGGATCTGACCGCGGCCCGGACTGTGACAAGAGAAATTGAAATGTAAATTCTGCACCCCAGCAATAAATTTCACAGCAGCCTTATTTTCCTAGGAATGACGCCTTGGGCAGAGCCTGCGTGGCCCAGAAAGGAGCAGGTTTTAAATTTTCTAGAATTCTCTAATCCGCTTTATCAGCTGCTTCTCCCTAAACTGCTGCTGCTCCCTGAGAGATTTAAAGCCGCAGTGGCTTCTTCAAGGCCTCTTCCCGATGATTATGTTTATTCTCATCCAGTCAAGACAGAGAAACATTAGCATGTGATTTACGGCGTGGGACCAATCGCAGATACCAGCACTCAATATTTGAAATTCAAGCAGTATCTACTTGCAGCAAACTGGTCAGGATCAATCTAGAGATAAAAAGGTGGGCCAGCCTTTTCAGAAGGCAGCAGAGATTCATCGTCGAGGTCTGTCAGTCTCAGCCTGTCTAGCAAGATGCTGTGCATTGCTCCCAGGAACTAATGCGTGCAATGGCACTCGCACAGTATTAATACATGTCCCTGTGCTGGCTTTAATTCCTTTCTTTTGGTTAGTTTTGAGGTTTTTTTTTCTTGCAACCATCGGCTTTTCCTCTCATGTTTCAAGTCTTTGTATATATCTGTCAAGCAGGCAGTGTATTCAGGACAGGTTTTCATGCCAAGCCATTCCTTTACCTAATGAAAACAAGTGAATAAAACATAAGAGAAATACCTTTAAATTAAAAATAGAGAAAAAAAAAAACCTGAAGGAAACCAATATCTGAAGGAAAAATTTTTCCCTAGAAAAAGCCTACTGAATGGATGAATCTCTATTTATTTCTTCTAATTTAGGTATGCACTTATAATTATACTCTAATTAAATAAGGGAAAAAGACCATGTGTGGCAGATGAAAAATATGTGTGTATGTGAAGAGTCAAGAAAATCCAGATAAACTTGTGATGGCATGACATATTCATGCAGAGTATGAACTAAAATTTTCTCACAAAGGCCCCCAGTTTGTATTATTAATGACATTTTTCCTAGCCCGCGTTACCATTTCCATCGGAGGGGAAAAAAGACAAAAACTTTTCTCAAGTTTGAAAGGTCTCAGAGCCACAAACATCAAATGCTTTTGCACAAGCCTTTGAACGGATTTCAGCCATGGGGTTTTTTTTTAAATGGATGGAGCGAGTGGCACTTCTGGCCTGATATCAGGTGCTGGTGGGCTCAGAGATGAGGTACAGCCAAGTGGCAAACCTGGGGGTGAGGGGGGAAGGCATGGAAAAAGGCACTTCACTGTGGTATGCCGCAACAGCAGCCCCACACTACGGGGCCCCTTCCAACCTCCAGGACACCAGCCCATTTCACAGGAGCTTTGGTGAAGTGAGTACATTTGGACCCTGATTCAAGTCATGGGTAACGCTGACTGCTAAGAGCTGATTTCAGCCTATACCGAAGAGTTGTGAGGAGCCGGGCCATTAGAGTAGTTTCAATTTGTTCCTCCAGGTTTCTGTTGGATGCATGGAGCCTTGGATGCCATATCCTAAACGTCTGCCACCAATTAGCTGTCCCTCTTCTCTGTTTAACATGGATATCTTGTAATTGGAGTGTCAAGCTTCTTGCTGCCACCACTGAGAAGGAGGAGGATATGGAGGAGGAACCAGAAGAAATCCGTCTTTGCTGTAATGAATGCGTGCAGTTCAGACCAGATTGGGCTGTTCAGATGTTTTATTCCTCCTTTTCATCTCCTTTGTGGAGGCTTAAGCAGTACCGGAACACAGAAATCTTCTTTTAGGGCTTCAAACCCATCAAAGATCTGCCGGGTCCACTGTGTGGGGAGACAGACAGGGAAGCTTTTTTGATGCATCTTTGTAATCTCTGTGCTGCTGGCGCTTTTAGCATATCTTGTCGTCTGTTGGCGTGGGGGCACCTGGCAGAGGCTCCTCACGGGAGGTGGGGGCCAGGGAGCCAGGCCAGACTTCCATGCTGCTTTGGCGAGGCAGGGCAACCACTGGTTCGCTTGGAAGTGGTGACAAATAGCTAGTTGCACTGCAGTCTCTGGTGCCTAATTGTACAAGGTGGCACAAGCTTAGATGCAGTGCCCCCGCAATGAGGCACGGGAAGCACAAGAAGGCGTTTGCTGTGATGCTGTTAACTCATTTACAGAGCTGTTTTTAGGGGCCTGGGCAGCAACTGCCACCAGCTGTACTCCATATGGCCTCTGGCATTTCCCTGCTGCTTCATGGCTATAGATGAGATCTGTGATACCCAAATGCCCTGGGCTTTTTTGTCCCCAAGCTGCCGCTAGCAACAGTTAGGGTCTCTAAAGGAGCACTAAGAGGGACCTGAGTGTGGAAGAAGCCCTTGTCGCAGCTATCTACACCAGCCCCCTGATGAGACAAGTGCAAGGTCTATCGGCTGGCTCAGAGCACTGCAGTAACACGACCGTCCCGCTGCCACTACCCCGGTATCGCTTTGGTGATGCACGCAGCTATGCTGCGCTGAGATGATACTGCGCTGGCCCATCGTGATGTCATTGTGCGTGCCCACCTGCTCTGTTTGTTTTGTTTGCTTGCTGCCCTGATGGATGGAAAGCAAAGCTTTCTTTGTCACCTTACTCCATTCACCTTAATCTAAAAAGGTACCTGTAGCTACAGCTGTCTGTGCCTTTGCAAGCCAGCCTTACAGCTCTTCCCATGGCAAATACCATCTACTCACTGGCTAGCAACAGGAGATTTTAATATTGTTTTGTTGCCTTCCCTAGAAAGATCTGAAGGTGAATAAATCACACACGTGTCCCACTGCTAAAGCTATCAATCAGATGTGTAAAGATTGGACGCTCGCCGAGATGTGGAGAAATCTGCATCTGTTTTCTAGGATCACTCTTTTCTTTTAAATGCGAGATTTACAACTCTTACCTGGGAAACCATTTTAGGATCAAATATTCCTGAAGTCAAAATTAACACTTGGAATGACTATCAAGTTAATGTTGACTTCTTTTCCATAGTTGTTCTGATCAGGCCTTTAAAAATCCTCTTATTGCTGGTTATATGGAATTTCCTACACCCATTGAAATAAATCTGACTTTTACAAACAAAGAGCAAACTCAAGAATAGACTGTAGTTACCTTGTAGAGATATTCCAGACCTAGCTGAAAAAATACAGGAGTCATTTGTAGTCAGAAATACAAGTTAAGATCAGAACATTTGATTATCTTTTTTTTTTTAATACATAGCTAAATAAGATTCCCCGCAGGCATGAACAAATCATCACTAAATCCACATTTCAATAGAGAACAGGCAAACTGGACTGGATAACTCTTACGCAGTCTGGAGTATTTTACATCTCCTATTCATCTATTCACTTTTTCACAATGTTGCCCAGAAAATGTTAGAATTCATGCATTGGGGTCCAAAAATAGCTTAGGAAAGAGTACTAGATAAAAAAGTACTTCCCTGGAAAGCAAGACTTTAAAAAATATATTCCGTAAAAATTATTCTCTGTAGATGCTCCAGAACATATTAAGCTAGTAGAGTCTAGGTTAAAAATAAACCACCGAAAGAGAGCTTTTATTTGCAACCTGGAGCAGGACTAGCTGTCTTTTTGCGTTTAGCCTGTGCCGGTGTGCATAATTATTTTATCACTTAATTGCTGAAGGTTTGTATGTAATCACGTTGCAGTTCAAGCCTCTGTCCTGTGGTAAGGCATTCCCTAAGTAAAGGCCTAAGTGAAGCTGTCTTTCTGGTTTCTGCAGGAATCTGAACTGAAATAGATGTCACAGGCATTCCTGACCACAGCTAACCTCAGAAAATAGCTGTCAGTAACCTTGGCCTTGTACAGCTGACCCTGTTTGAACTATGACTACCTCTCCAAAATCCACCCAACTTGTATTGGCAACCAGCACGAAGTATGAGCCCAATCTGCCTGAAAGCCACGAAGATCAGCTTCACGTGCCGTGTTACTCAAGTCTGCCTCACAGGTAAGAACAAGCAGTAATTTCCACGGGGAGTCAGAAAATTAATACAGCCCTGAAACACACACCAAATTGCCTTTGCATTTAGTTGCCTATCAACATGCTAGTTGTAAGATGGTAACAGCACTGCAGGTTTTTGTGTTGACTTGACTTCTTCATCCGCAGGGAATAATGGCGCTTACATAGGTGATGAAAGGCACCCGAGTCCTTTCAGGAAATGACAGAGTGGAAAGCATTGTGGTACCTTCTCTCATTTACCTTGAACATTGCTATGTGTCTCCACTCATCCTACCCCACAAACATCCAAACTCTGCCTGTGCCACTGAAAGACTGGGTTGTATTGAGCCAGCACTGGGTACTGCTGTCCATACGTGTGATTACATCTCTGGGCCAGTGGGCACGGGCTGTACCAACTGCCTTCTCATGAGATGGGAGAAGCCATGATAACAAAGTCAGGGCACATACGTGATAGTAAGGGCACTTATTTCCATATCTATTTGCAAGGTTCTGTTTACTGGAGTCCAACCACAGCTTAGGCCTCCTTCACACGCTCTTTCTCTCCCATTATTCAGACTCCTACAGATGACCACAGAAGGAACACAAGGTGCTTGCAGGATCTGCTGGGTGTATGGTGAACCTGAAGCAAACACACTGTTTATTCAGAAATATTTCAGGCTGTTTTCAGGAGCCAGGAGAATACTGATTTCTGATTGTGCTTACCTCTTAAAGGGGAGCACGTAATTCTCAGTGGTAACTTTCCATTTCAATGGCTACTGAAAGAAATCTGTTGTGGGAATTGCCTTTCCTTATTTGTGTAAAAATCCTTTTATGCCATTAAGATGCTTTGCAAAGAGAAACAAGATCTAGGGGCTTGTTGAGGCAGTTGTTCGCTACCCAGTAGAGTTAGTCTCATTAAAATGGACTTCATCTCCTCACTGCTCCTGCACATACTGTCAGTTTATCACAGATCATCTGACATCTCTAAAATGGAAAGCATGACGTAAAGCAGGAAAAAAGAGCTCAAGACTGAAAAAACCTAAAACAAAAATTACAAAGACTTTGGAGAAACGGCTCGCAGGATAAGATGCCTGTATACAAACTTGTCAAGTCTTCAGAGTGCCTATGTGTCAGCCACAGGAAACAATAAGTGTTGAGGGCTGTGCACCACACTCTGCCCTCCCCCAGCTCTGCAAGGAGCAGTGCACCCTCCTGGAGTCGTGCACACAGGAGTAATCTTCTTAGGAAAGTGCTTTTCAAAAAACCCTGCAGGGACACCTCCCTGTCTTTGTCCCCAGTCCAGCCCAAAGAGTGCGATACAACCAAGAGGGGCTGTGACTGGTGGAGACCGTGTGCCCGTCCTCCTGCCCAGATCCAATGCCAACACAAGGCACGCAAGTTCCGGGCTTTCAGGAATTTTTTGAGGGCGGCGTGCCGGAATGTTGGTTTATCCTTGCGTTTTGGGCTGGGAGCTAGGAAACAGCAGAAGCGCCTGGATGAAAGAAGACAAAAAAAGCCCTCTGAGACCTCCTCCAGGTCAATGAGGAGTGCAAATCCTGCACTCTGCCTGACAAAAGGCAACAACCAGAAAATTACCAGGGCACAGAGCAGTGTGGCTGCGGGAAGCACAGAGGGTGAGGGTGGCCAGGGGGAACTACCATGCCTGCCGGGAAGCTGCTCCTTGCATGGGTTGTGGTGCAACAGCTCCTGGCAAAGAGCTGCTGCTGCCTTTTCTCCCAAAGCTGGAGAGCAAACCCTCAACAGGAGATGCTGCAGTGCTCAAGTGGGCCTGGCGAGGGCAGTCCTCGGTTGATGGGCGAGGATGACCACACGCTGCAGGGAGCTGCTGGCCTCCGAGTTGGCCTCACTGAGAACCATTCCCTCCCTTCCCGAGGACGAAAATGTCCCCAGAGGGAGCTTGCTGTGGGAGACGTAAATTCTCCTGTTGGTTTCTGCGTGACGGCAGTAAATTCTTTTATTGCTCCTTAAGCTGAATTTTCCACGGTCAGTTTTCCTAGGAGACTATTTTTGCACGCATTTCCTCGTCGCCTGGACAAGACCAAGACAAATTTGAAGCCAGACCATTGCAATAACTCAGCTTCACACAGCAAGCTCGGTTCAGTAGCGATGGGGGAAACAAACAGTCTGGGGATTGATGGGAAAAGAGATTTAAATATTGAAGTAGAGTATCTTACTCTGAGTGGGGAATCAGTAGGTTTTCAACATAAACTGGCAGAGAGATTGGAAAGCAAGCTGGGAAAAGGGTGATGATAGCAGGGGAAAACTCTATGGGACAAAGCAGTCCCTTTGTATAGCTATATGTGTACATATATATATGAACGTATGCTGAATATTTAGATTAAACCCCTCTCTTATCCAATATGTAAAATGCACAAGTGTTTAATTTGAACCCAAGACTTTGCCTCCGACAGTCCCTCTGCTCCCACCAGATGTGTTTGTCCCAGGCTGTCCAACTGGAAAAACAAACAAACAAAAAAGAAAACCAAAACCAAATCAGCAACAGCAGTACAGAAACAGAAAGGTTTTCTAATAAAGCGCCAGTCAGGGGCCCTCTAATTGAATGCATGGGGCGGGGGGTGTGTGGGGAGATGGGGAGGTGGTATGTGCTTCCCCTGGGGAATTTGCCTTTGCCCTGCAGCGGCCTTTGACACTGGAAAAGCAGTTTTCCGGCAGGAGTAGCGCGGCCCTGCCCGTGGTGACCCACGCTGTCCCCATACACTGCCTTCACCAACGAAAACATCTAAACAGGGAGCTAAGGTGGATCTTAAAGAGAGAAAAATAGCCGCGGTCGGAGGATGAAAGCTGGACTAACAAAATCCACAGGCAAAACCCCACAGGGAGGTGTCGATTTTGCTGCGTTTCCCACACTGTATAGGTGACACCAGTTAACGCGTTAAAATGGCTTATGCATTATTAAAGGAAAATGGGATCGAAATGAAGAATGCCGGATGCGGGAGGCGAGTCCTTTAAATTCCCAGCTGTATATGCTTGGTTTGTAAATGAGTCGCTGCCACCGGGTACTTTGGAGGCAAAGCCTAGCTAATAATTGGAGAAAATGGCATGGCACAAACTCTCCAAGTGCTTGGCCTGGAGGCTGTGTGTCCATTAGAGGAAATCAGAAAGTCAAAACAGACACTGTGTAATTTCTCTGTACTTGCATTAACCATATCCCCAACACTCGCAGTTTGGTTCACTTTAGTATAATAGAGCACTTTATTCTTCCCCATCACAGCTAAGTGTCCTCATCAGATGGAGTATCACAGTGGCTAGAATTCACTTTTCCATTAAAGAGATCATGCATCTCGCTAAGAATTTAGTCTACAGCTCCAGCAATGTTTTGATTATTTTTAAGAGGGTATAACTTGCTGATAAATACCTCCCCTCTCCACCCCCAAAGAACTTTTAATTTAGTAAAAAAATTAAAATCTTTTAATTTCTACTATTTGGCAACTTCCTTGGTAAAATATTTTCTCTAAATTGTGATTTGTTAATCCAGTTGTTTCACTGCATGGCAAATCAATCTTTCTAGGCACCAGAACTGTTTTCCTTGTGATGTTTTATTGCATTAACTCTTTGGAGCCACTAAAATCAACAGAGCTGGCAAAGTGCGGGGGTTCCCTTTCTTGACCTGAAGGTGAGGTAAAGAAAAATCTGGACAGGATTCTTCCCAAAGGTGCAGCAGGACAGGAGAAGAGGCAGCAGATACAAGTTGGCATGCAGGAAATTCAGGTTAGATACTAGCAAAAAATGTTTTCACGAGAAGGGCAGTCAAAACACAGGAGCAGGAGCCCACAGACGCTGTGGTTTCCATTCTCAGCAATATTCAAACCCCATATGGGCAAGGCTCTGCACAACCTCATTTAATTGGCACTGCTTCATGCAGGGGCTGCCCTACATGACCCCCGAGCTCCCTCCCAGCCTAAATTATTCTGCGATTCTGTGATCAGCACAGAGAACAAGAGAAGTGGGAAGGCAGCATCGGCAATCTTACAAGCTCTTCAGATTCACCATATGCCAGAGCCATCCAAGACCAAGTTGGGTCCTCAAACACCCTATACCAATAGTCTACCCAAGAGGGTACTGATGTCCAGGAGCCACACCAGCTGCTGGGAGGGTGGCTGGGTAAGAGCATCCCTTCTCCATGTTTGGAGGCCTGGGAGGGCTGGGGGATTTTTAAGCATTTGTTGTACACATGGGCATTGCCACATGCACTATGCTGCATCGTATGTGATGTATTTCCGGGGTGGTGCCGAGGGCTCTCTGGCTGGAAAGTCCTGAGGTTAGTGTCACAGAGCCAAATTGTGCGCTCAGGTCTGCTGCAGCCACTCTGAGGTTTCACTGGATTGGTACAGCCGAGACCACGATTACTAGTGGAGATTTCTGCAATTCACTTAACCGTTAGAAATTTCTGCTTGCCTTTTAAACCTTGAAGTAATTTTAACTCCTTGCTGGCATATTTACATATTGAAGTTTTTTATATAAATATCTGTAAAAGCATTAAAACAATATTCAGATGCCTGTTCATGTTATAATACAATACCATTGATAAGCAAGAGCTACTCTGAGGCCGCCTTAAGCCCTGCTGAAACTTAAGTGCCAGGTTGTTATTGTGGCATCACTTCTAGCTGCATTTTACTGTTTGGCTTCCTAAATATCAGCAGGGAAAGGACAGCTTAGCTTCCTTGAAGACCGTGCTGCTCTAAAATGATGACTGTTGCTGTGGGGGAAGGGGTTGCACTCTGTGCAACATGATTTGTAGGACCCTCTATAAATCATTTACCAGCATGCCTTCACTGCGAGCCACAGGCTTACAATTTGTGGAGCTTTAAGAAATGTAAGCAATAGCAACACACAAAGGACAAAAAAAAAACGAATGAAGAGACGGACATCTCTAAAACCTTTGCTTGGAAAACCAAAAGCCTTTATTTAAGTCATAAGGACAAGCACTGAAAGCATTTTAATGGGTGAGTGCCTTACTGCGCTGCCACCACATGTTATACAAATAGCTGCTTCATGGCTTCAGAGGCAGACGGCGAGGGGGGCTTGGCCAGCCCTGCAAGAGCAGTGCGGCTGCGACCCTCATGTCTCCCTCTTGAAGTCCTTAATAAATCACCCTGCCATGCTTACAAAAGGAGTTGAGCAGCAAAGAAAAGGCCTGAGCGTGAAAACCCAATTGGAAAATCAAGGGATTTTAAAAGGGGAGGGCGATATCTTCCATTTCTGTCACAGAGCAACACCCGTGCATGGTTGCAGACAACACCAGAGCAACCACTGGGGACCTAAGGTGGACTCATTACATTACTCTTACTGCTGAAGGAGCTTCCTGGCATCATTCTTATGCCAAACGGAAGTGCTGATACAGATTTTAAGTGATAATTAATGTCAGTCAGCAGTATTATAAATAGAAACCCTGTCTCAAAAAATATTTCTCTTTTTCACGATGGATTTGGTGATACAGCAATCCTCCTTCAATTGTCAGGTGCTTCACTTAGTACCGTGCAACTCAGAGATTAAAAAGTAAGCACACCACAATATCAGATTAGATTGCATTAAATGGATGAAGAGCTGAGGTATTTTTGAGTGAGATTCAAACGGAGATGTTTCCACCACAGGTTCAAAGTGACCAAGACATTGAAAACTCAAGACACCTCATGAAATCTAAAAGACATGACAGGTAGCAACAGGTTTGTCACAACAATGGGGCCAAGAGCACCAAATATACTGATGGAGTCAAGGAGTCCATTTTTTTTCACATTTTATTGCCTGAAGGAGACAGGCGTAGGGCATTCATTTTATGATCTTCCATCGACCACAGTCCCTTCCTAGGGCAAATCTGCTGTGGAGCTGGGACAGGAGACACTAGATCAGCATCCTATCTTAGGTGCTAACCATCTCTCTAAAAGTCCCTTGGAGAAACTGTAAACCACATGGAAGACGGTGCAACATTTGGTAAGATAGGCTCACTCAAATAATTGCATCTAACCACAGGCAGGTGTAAAGGCTAGGGATGTGGAGAGCAAGTCACTCCTGGAAATGGGCAGCAGGGTAATTCTGCAATAATGGCAAAGGGTTTGAGGTCATAGTGAACAAGCAACTGAACATAGCTTGCCAGGGCAAAAATGCACTAAGAAGAGGTTAAATAATCCCTATATACAAGGCGAGGGGGAGGGGGATGTGAGCAGATTCAAGCATGGGCTTTTTAGATTGTAGATAGTCTAAATGAGGCCAGTTCCTGACAACACTCAGCTCCAGAGTTCATCTTTTTTAATAAGGGTGTAGCAAAATTGGTGACTGCACAGAAAAAAAAAGCCACAACAAGTACCACAAAAATGGTTTAAGAGCTGAAGAGAGTGCTTTAGAGTGAGAAACGTAGAGAGCACAATCTGTTTAGCTTATCAGAAAGAAGACTGAGAGATGGCTTGATTGCAATGTACTATTACCTTCATGAAACAGTGGGAACTGTGAAGTTCTTTAATGCGGGAGATAAGACCCAGTAGCTGGAAGCTTGAGACAGACAAATCTGAGACAGTAAGAAAGCATTTTTAAGAAGAAGGGTGAAAACCTCTGGAAAAGGTATTGATGGAAGTAACGAATCCCCCACCTCCTCGTGTCTTCTGATCAGGATATACAGCTTCACCAAGCAGAAGTCCTGTTTTTGTCAAACACACCATTTTCATGAAAGTCACCCTTTAGCATTTCTAATGGCTGAGAGTCTATGTGGCAATAAAGAGAACTGGAAACCAGAAGGGCCCGGAAATTATTCCCCAGAATATTTTTAAATGCACAGCAATTATAGCAATTTTTTTTAAAAAAAGTAGTTTGCACAAAACCCCTGATCCGCGTTCTTTACAAGAAACTCCTGGCTCACGGGCTTCTTTCTTTCTGTTCCTTGTGAAACGTTGGCAGAAACACACCAGCATTTAACAGGTTTTTCCCAGTGCTGCAGCTATTGATGGCAAAGACTGAGAGATCGGAAATGCCCTAGGAGGGCTGTCAAGAGCCAGCAGGCACTGAGCCGTGACAGCAGACTTGCAAACCAAGAGCAGCCTAGCTACAAGCATGGGTGATAGCTGCTCTAATCACCACCTGTACAGACCTTAGTCCAGGTAAGACTCAAGGGAACATCTTCTTCTGCATTTATGCCAGCATTAATGCCACAAATTTTGTTTTCCCTTGTCCAAGATACAGAAACTGATCCTGCCTGTGGGATACAGGATTCTCTCTTCAAGCAATAATATCTAGAGATTGATCAAAGGCATCAGTAGTCAGAAGATTAAATGGGAGCTGTAGATGATGGATCGTATTAACTTGCTTCCATCTGAGTGCCTGTTACTGATTTTGAAGTGCCTAAACTAAAGACACTAGAGACTGAAAAGGTTGCCTAACTTCCCCTAGCTGTGCTTGATCTCCATGTCCCAGAGGAGCAAAGAAACCAATAAAAACTAAAACTGGTCAGGAACTGCAAAATGCCCCTAGTGACAATGCACAGGGAGCAAGCAAAGCGGAGCGGGAAGCCATTCCTCCAACCCACCATAAAAATGTACACATGCAAGATCATGTGTTTTGCTATTTTCAGAGCAGTTATGGAATTTATTCCAAAGGTATAACAGGAGCCACAGAGCAGTAGGTAGGAAAAATAGAGCAGAGACAAATTATAATGTAAACAGCTAGGGAAGAGACTGAGAAAAGTGCTGGAGCAGTAATCTAATGCTCAGGGCTGCCCTGCCTCAGGTTCTGCGATAGGGGATGAACATTTGGGACTAAGGCATTTGAACTTCCTACTCAGATTCTTGCAGCCAGCCGGAGTTTGCTGACATGATTAAGGATTGACTGTGCCCATGTGAATTTAAATTGATTTCTCATTGCAGCATGAATCCCTTCCCTCCCTCCCTCCCTGCAAGAGGAGGCACAGCAACTGAAGTCACCTTTACAAGTCATGCTCACGTGGGAGAAAGAGGCTTATGAGATAATAAGCAAATATTTTTTTAATTAGGTGGTGAACTGAGGATTTCCCGTGTTTTAAGCTCCAGACCTTGTCTGGCAGAAGAGAAAGGAGAAGGAGGAGGCAGGACAGGGATGGGCTAGGAGAGTGCTGCAGCAAACAGGATTTCCACCAAACGGCTTTGCTCCTGCTTTGAGCCCTGATCTCCCATGGCTGGGTCGCCTTCTGGCTCTGGTATGCACGATTTTTGTTTTCCCCTGTCTCCTGCAAAGAGTGTTCATGTATAAATCCCATAGGGACAACTTTGGAGGCCTCCTAGTTTCCAAAGGAGAAGTAAGCCAGGTGAACCATGAATTCGCTCTGTGGGTGCCAGGGGCTGTTTTCCGGCTGGTTTTCTTTTACTGTTAGGCTCTTTCAACCCTATAATATCGTCGATGCTTTAGTAAAGTGCCTCAAATCTGCAGGCAACATCATTTGCTCGACTATCAGCATTGCCCATCAATAATGAAACTAAAAACATAGCTTAATAGACAACACGGCTACAGCAGCTGGCAGTGCCGCACAAATCTGGCACTCTGGCTGCTGAGTTTATTAGACATTTTATAGTCCTGGGAACTAAAGATAATGGATCCCATTCCCATATGCTGCATCAACAAGAGCTGGGACCCTGTTGTGCCATTGATCTATGAGGCAGCAGTGAATACGACCCAGACACAAATACCAAAATGAATCAATCCTAAGCTGTTAAAGAGACACCACGAAGCACTTTCCAGTTTTCAGTTCTTGCTTTCTAATCTCCATTCCATGAAATACTCTCCCAAGGGCTCTTAAATACAACAGTTTGCCACAGACTTTGGGATCAGGTTGAGAGGAATTGCCCCTGTGGATCAGAGAACAGCGCTGAAATTTAGAGCCCATTACCCTTAGTAGGCACTTGTGAGCTCCACCCATTCCCTCCACAGCAAAAGCCTTTTTTGGGCTTGCTTTCATTTTTTAAAAGTGCTGCATGATTATGTTCATACAGGTTTTGAAAGCGATGTTCACTTCATAAAGTTATTCTTCTCGGATGACTGGAAAACAAGCTTTGATTTGTTTCCAAGTAAAGAAAACTGTAAGTATCTGCAGTCCAGGGAATAATTATACCTATTTAAAAAAAAAAAAAAAAAAAAGGCTTCAGTCTGAACCTGACCGACAGTGAGTACTAGTCAGGTACTAACTACTTCAGAAGTTACGATACCTTTCAATTTTAGCATATACCACAGTTGCTGCAGTCTCAAATCAATTTCTATTGAATCTACATCAATGTGCTCTATTTTAGCCATTTAAAATACATCATACCCAATACCAACAAATTGTTTTAAAGTAAGCACACAAGGAAAAGAAAAGACTTTGAAATAGCAGCCTCTAGACTGGCACCTACAAACATAAAACAAAGACAAAGAGAAAAATGCCATGATACAAAATCAGTTTTCAAAGCAAGGAGAGACTGCCTACCTACGTACACAAACTCAAAGTTTCGCCAAGACAGTATCGGATGAAATAGTTTGGAGAGTTCCTACTCAAACGCAGAGTTACGAAAAGCAAAGACAATCAGCTCACTCCTCCTGATTACGGATGCCAAGTGGATCTGATGAAGGCCTCAGGCGCTTCCGTGGCTCCATATGCCCAAATTCTCTGCAAAATCACATCAAGTGGCATTTGGTATTTAACCTTGCTGTGCCCTTATGGCAAGAAATAATGCTACTTGGGTACACGGGCTCCGCAAAATAGTGAGGGCTTTTCAGTAATTAATATCAAGTAAATAACTCAAAAAACTGGACAGAGAACTAAAAAAAAAAAAAAAAAAAGAAGACTAATGCATTCATTAGTGTAATTCACTGATGAAAAATCTCAACCTGTAAATTACTTTCTCCTGTATGTATCCGGATGGACAGGTGAATAATGAGTCTCTTAGATTTATAGAGCATCTCTCACCTGGGAGAAGACCCGGTTGCTTTGCACCTTGAATCATTCTGGCCATTCAGAGAGTGAAACACAACAGCTGTTTAACAACACACCCAAGTTTACAACCTGAGGTAGAAGCAATGTAATTATTTCAGGAGGAGTTAGGCTGCTAATGTTAGGATGTGGATTTACGAGGTGGGTTACTCAATGACTCTATGAAATCTGGACTTAGCTTGCAGGAGCAAAGCAGAAAACCTTTCCCCACCTACATAAACTTGATGGGTGCAAGGAAGAACTTGAGCTTTGCATGATTCATTACTCACACGGCAGGCATTTTACCAGTGCTCACTGAGAAAAATGCATTTTGGTGTTCAATACTAAAGAAAACTGAATAGGAAAGCAGTCTGTTACAATGCTCTTTGGTAGCTGTATTTAGGTGTTTGAACTGTTGACTCAAAAGAACACAAATAAAAACTAATTTAGATGCAAGGGGAATAATATAAAGGTTGGTTTTGGTAAAATTCTGTTGTCCTCAGAAGAAATCACCTGAGGATGCTGGTATAAGATGATGATTTGATGAAAGTGTTCAAGAGAAGTTAGCAGACTTCTGATTGAAGTCTCTAACAGGGTCAAGACTATGACTGACATATGCAATACCTTATATAAAGAGCTCAAAGGGCCACTGTGAAGGTTAAAAAGAGCCTGAAATTATTTTGCTACCCTTTTACTAGGCTTTCCCCATGGCTTATTTGAAATGCATTCTTTTTTATGTTTTTCTACGACTTTTCTTTTTAAACAATAATTTTAAACATGGCAATTACCTGAACACCTGAAGCCCAAAAAAATACTTCGATCACTCAATTGTACTGCACACCCAAACATGTAACTGCAGTCATAAATATACACCTGAACTGTAGACTAGTCACTTCACGAAACGCGTCCCAAAGAGGGAAGTCAGCATCGCACCGCACAGCCGGGAGACTAAGCTGAAGAGTTTTAGCCCTAACTCTGCTACTCACACATGGCCATCAAACAGCTGACCTGAGGATTCACCACTCGTTACTGCCTCATGCTGGTCTTGGAGAGGCTTGGGTTTGTGTATGAACAATGCCCATGGCAGAGGGTGCAATGTGCAGAGACAGGAACCGGCTGAAGCCCAGAAAGGGAAAACTGGAGAAAGAATAGACATGTTGGAAACTGCGGTAACACTTGTGTCCATGCACTGCTAAAATAAAAAGCTTCACTAAGCCCAGACAAGAGATCTAGTTTGGATCCTGCAAAACAAATATTTTTTCAAAGTTTTGAGAGACTTCCATGGAATTGTTTTCCTGCTGTGTTTTCCTTTGTCCCTGTCCTGTCCCCACAAGTAGAGGGCAAGCCAGTGGGCCACCCATCCTCATGATCGTGGCTCCTGTGGTCCCAGTGCACAGCCCTCCTTCCTCATGCTTTCATCCTGGTTCAGTCCCCCAGTCTTTCTTCATTTAAGTGAATGATTTAATCTTAACAACTCACCAGCTCGGTGACTCTTAACCAGCGCAATGAGCTCCAAATCCCTCCCTGCTGGTACCTGCTACCTCGAAGGCAAAGCAATAAAACACAGCCTCACCGGCTCGGTGTCCCCCTTTCACCCAGGCAGGGTTAGCCTCTCTTCTCTGCTCAGCAGCTCTTCCCTGCTGCTGAAACCTCTTACCAGGCCCCCCACAGAGCTCGGTGCATGGGACCAAGCTGGACAATCACCCTTTCGCCCGCTCCTGCCAGAAAATTGTGCTGCACCCCAGATGCCTTGTGTGGGTGTTCAGCCCCAGCTCATGGGCAGAGACCTGCTGACCCCTGTGCAGCCCCAGAAGAGCAAAGGGTGAAATAAGACTCTACTAACAAGAGACAGCACGCCGCAGAGGGGAGGGCTGCTGGAGCTTGGGCAGCTGTGGGGGAACGGATCCTGGCCATGGAGGCAATGGAGCTGCTAAGGCCAGGCTGCACCTCCCCAGCACAGGTTAGCCCACACCAGTCCCACCCCAATCCCCATGCCGAACTGTGCAAGCGATGAATTAAACCCAGGAAATAATTAAACATCATCTACTTTAACAGCCACTAGCGGGAAAATAAATAAGACATCCCAACAGAGGAAGATAGAGTAATTTCACGTTTACGCTTCCAAGGGAAAAGGGAATTTGAAACAAACAAAACATCTTTTTCTTTTTTTTTTCCTGCGGAAAGAGAAACTCTACTGCCTGTCAAAGCGGGACCATAGCGACACTGAGGGCTCTGTGCAAAATTCTTCTGTTTGCTTCTGCATTTGATTAGCTGCCTGCATTATGTGTTTTAATTTCCTGCCGTTGAAGCACATTGCTGTCATGGTGATAGATGCTATAGGAATGAGTGAAATAAATAAATAAAAGTTCAGAACACTTTTGACCAAGTCTGTGCTAATTAGCGCATAAGACAAACAGACAAATGTTTTCTGGGATTTGTGTCAGCCGTATCCAGATTCCTCCCCTGCTTCTCAGATATCAGTGAAACCCTTTCTAGAAATGGAAATAAAGAAAGGCAGCAGATGGTGCTGGGAATACTCTGAGTAAGATGTCTCCATTCAGAGCCAGATATTAGGAGCAAACCATCCAGTTAACAGGCACTGTGAAGCAGCGAATATTTAATGCGATGGTAGTAGAAGAGTAAGGAAGGCGATATTGCAAAATGACTGGTGAAGGGCTAACCACAAACCATTCAGAGCTTGCGTGGGTGAGCCGCTCCACCTATGATAGGAAAAGCTGATCTAGCAGGAATAGATGGAAGTGGGAGGGGAAGGAGAAGGGGGCTATCTGTCACAGTGGACAGAGCAGAAACATGGGAGGACAGAGATTAATCTTGTTAACATAGTTTATAACACCAAAACAAATGGTGCGGTAGTGTTCATCTCTGCTTCTGGACTTTTTTTTTTTAAGAAATAAAAATAGCAATAATGATAATTAGGAGAGGATTTAACCAAAAGCATCCTAGAAGTTCTAGGGGCATAAACCAAAGACTGCCTGTACTTTCAAAGTGAGGAAAGGACTTCTCTGATTGACAGTGGAAAAGAAATACATAAAAATAACTCCTTTCCAAAACCAAAGAGGAGTTATTATTTCTTGCAGAGCTTCTACCACAAGCCATCATCATCCCCTCCTGGCTGGCTTTCCTGTAGAGATTCAAAGGTACAATACATATCCTCAAGCCATGTAATATCACTGCTATTGCACTGTCTATGCAGTTCTGATCAAATTTTCTTTGATCAGAAAATTAATCTTAGCTGGAAATAGGAAACTAAAGGGATATTTACTGGACACAGTCAATATTAGATTATCAGATGTTTAGTAATTTTTGCCAGGGTACCATCATTTCTCAAACAACTACGATCTCAACTTAGGCTATAAGTGTAAATTCTAATCTCAGTAATAACATCTCCTGTCATATTGCACTGTCACCTGCACATACTTTGCAATGCAAATTGCCCCAAATACAGCCTTCCTTTAAGCTCACACCACTAAATGGATGTCTACAGCCTAAAATCATATGGCATGCATTTTTGGCCTTGCCCAATCTAACCTGTAGACTTTGGCCTTAATGGCATAACTGTCCACCATAGTAACTGCACCTCTGACGCTAAAAAAACAAACGAACAAACAAACTTGCTGAGAATTTGTATCTTTACAGAACAGGGGAGTTTTGTCAGTGCTGCTTTTGTTACAAGGAGTTACTGAACAGTTGCTTTTGGCTGCATTTTTTTAATTCAGATGGCTGTAGTCTGTACCTAGGGAGGTGTACAGCAGAAACAAGGCTCACAGAGGAGCAAGAGGACCAGCACAAATATGGAGCTATGCAGTAAGGGCTGTAAGTAAAGAAGCACAGAGTAAGATCTTGGGATTCAAGGGACCCTGCAATTCAAGGATGGACCAACCATCAGGTCTGGGGACCTGCTGGTCAACACATAACTGTGGTACCAGTGTCCCAGGTCTCACACATGTTCTGTTAAATTCACCTCTCCTTGACACAGTGTTTTGGTGTCTGCCAAAGCAGAAAAATCAGCCCCCAAATCCTGACCATGTATCACCGGATCATTTGACAAAAGCAGTCGTGAGTCATGCAAGGACCAGCGTCTCCCATGGCTGGCTCTGGCTGATCATCCGCGCCGCTTCAGCCGCAAGAGGAATGAACCTTCAGCCACAGAAATCACATCCACTCTCTCAGCAACCCACCTCACCCAGGCCCGTGCTTGCTGGTTGCCAGTCACTGCCACCAGACCCTGCTTCACCCAGGGGTGTTCGCCACTTGCTGCATCATCGTGTTTGGATGTGCCATGTCTCCTCCTCACCGCAGGCAGTGTGGCAGCACAGGAGGGCAGAGACAACTGTCAGGGCGGGAAGGATCTGCTGGGGAAGGTGAAAAGTGACAGCCGGATCCTATGGGAAGCTGGAGGGAACGGGGGGAAAGGCGGAGGACAAGGAGCACAGGCTGGCACAGCCTCCCATCTTTTCACAGAGAGACAGCCCTGCCTGCAGCAAACTCAGACTGAAAGCCAGCCACGCTCAAAAGCACCTACGAGAACAAATTGGGCAGCTCTGGGGAAAAACACATTTTGCTGTGGATGTATCGCTATGAAAATAGCCTAACCTGCTGACTGGACAGCCTGCAAGTATCTAACTAACGCAGCAGGCTGAGCGCCAAAGGTGTCAATTTGCCGCAGCACAATATATGTACGCAGCAACCGGCAGGGAAGGCGTACGTGAGAGAGAGAGGTTAAGTCCATCACCACATCCACAGCAAAGTTCAGCAGGAGACAGTTAAACACTATGTATCTAGGAGGTTACGGAATAAGCAATTTGGATTGCTTATCCATGTGCCTTTTCCAGCAGACTAAAGGGTTTGTGATGGGGGCAGGTGGTGCCTGCTGGTGGGTAATGGAGACCCTTGGGGTGCCATGGCCAAAGTGGCAAAGCAGCACCTTGCTTGAGGTGGGCTGCAATGCAAGGTCCACATCAGCCCACGCTGCCTGGCCGAGAGCGGGGCCACGCGGCTGGGCGAGGAGCAGCCCGTTGGGCAGCGGGAAGCACCCTCAGAGCTGGTTGGCTGCTTCCGGCATTGCTCACAGCAAGTTTTGAGCTTCACAAAATTCTGCTTCAGGCCCATGTTCAGGGCACCAGTCCCATGCTGGGCTGAGCCTCGTGCCCGTGGCCCCTGTGATGGGGCTGGGGCAGCATGTATGCTGAAAGATGGCAAGCCTCTTCACGATACCTGGACATCCTTCCTCTTGTCACATGCTAATGGCACACGATAGCCCTTGCAGGCTCCCACAAGGCAAAAATCACCCAGTTACTAGCCAGTAAAACTGCTTTTGCTTAGATGCAAAACAATGGGGCTGCTGCGGTGCCATCCTGCAAACGCTGCTCCTCAAACTCAACTTCTGAGTGTCCTGATATGCATTTCCTCCTGATTTTAGGTGCAGATGCAGAAGGTTTTGGGGAGTTTTCTTCAAGGCCACATACATCATCAGTTCTGTAAATTATTACAGTGGCACCAGCTCCTGTCCTTGACGGTGCTTCTTTGTCAAGCGCGACAGCGATAGCAATCACTCCAGTGTTTTGCAAACCTGCAGATCACTATTGCCAATCTTTGTATAAACAAGAACTAATTAATCTTCACCACATCTCTGTGAAGAAGGTAAGTATTATCATTTATTATCTTTCCTGTTTTACAAACACCAACTGAGATGGCAAAACAAAAAATTATTTGCTGAGGGCCAGGCAAGATAACACGTCTTGGGCAGCAAATATAGTTTTGCTTGGTGGTAAAAGGCAGGCGGTAAGATTCCCAGGCTTTACCTTAATGCAGATAGTGAAGAATAGCCACTCCTAATAAATAGATAGGGGTTCCATGAAATGGAGGCTTTCCACTCTGAGAATGGATAGAACAGCAGCCAAAATATTTTACTAATTTTATTATGAAAGAAATGAAAAGACGAAGGGCCCAAATTTTGAAACACAGAAGCAGCTGCACATACTTAGTTTTGGTTTTTAAAAAGAGCACAGTTCCCATTTAGGCTTCAAAGTGGCTGCTCTGTCAAAAGGCCCGCTGACATATTGAACCTCTTGACATTTTGATTTTTAATTTAACCTGAAATATTGCAAAGGGAGCAGTTAAGTGCTGAACTTCATTTTTCTTTTAGTCTGCTGCAGTCAAACAGAGTGGAGCTGTATCTTTAAAATCTTGCCCCATTTTGCGTGTAGTAGGGACATGGAAAATTGGCTTTCTATGAGTGCAAAGGCAAGAAAGGATGTAGAAAGCTTGCTGAAAAAGAACTGAAAATTGCCTGCTTTGCTGTAGCTCTGCCTCAGTAAGATGCTCCTTGTCTGGAGAAATAGTAGTTGTTTCCTACCTTCTTATTCCCCATATTAGTAATTACACTGGCCATTTTAAGAAACTGCTTATGAGTGTGGATTATTTTCATGTCTGGTCAAATGATGAATAATGATTTAGTATTCGTGTGCCACGTTCTTGCAAAGCACTTTAAACTGATTTGAGTACATGAGCCTGATCTTTTAAAAAATCTTAACTGAGCAAGAAGTAGCTGAAATTATGCTGAAAAAAAGCACTCAGGTGGCATGTAATTTCTTAGCTGTACGAGGTGAGAAGGGGAAAGGCAAGGCAACAGTAAAAACAGGGGAAGAATTTCCTGGGAATGAGCTCAAGATGCCTCCACAGGGAAATCCCTTAGGGCCTCCAAGCAGGTAAACAAATAGCATTAAACTGTCCTGCAGCTCTTCAGCTCACTTATTTATTCTTTCTCTTTCTTCCTTTCTTCCTTTCTTCCTTTCTTCCTCCCTTTCTCCTCCTTCCTTTCTCTTTATTTCCCTTCCTCCCTTCCTCCCTCCCTCCCTCCCACTGTGCAGTGCCCTGAATTTATTCATTTTTTATTTGATTTGAGAAATGCCTTTTCCATATTTTTTTTCTCAAAATTCTGGGCACCAGTTGCTAGCATCCTAAAGTTTTCTCCTATGAAACAAGACAGTCTGAGAAAGTCACCTCTCTTCTGGATGGGCAGAGAATCCAGAAAACCAGCTCGACGACAGATTTAGGCATTAGTGAAGCAGGAATAAAAGCAGGGATAAAAGGGAGACCTTCCTCCTCCTGTATCTATAGTGGCCACATAGAAATGGCTCAAGTAAAGAAATTACTCAAATGCCTAAAATTAGGAGGCCACTGAGAGTCAGAGCACTGTCTGTGATGGGCACATTTCCCCATGCTGCCATGTTTCCTTGCACCTGGATCTGCAGGATCAGTGCAGCCTTTGCCATCACGGCTGCCTGGGCGTACAAAGAGGAACTTGTCTTTGCTCATTTAAGAGAAGAGTTTAAGCTTTGAGAAATTTGCTTCCTGGTGAGCAAGCTGGAGGCAAAGCAAGACACTATGTGTGGTAGTTGCAGTTACCATGTCTTCTATTTTTCAGTGTAGGAGGGGAGGAAGACTGCATGGTTATGTGTTTCTGTGGCAGAGAAGATGGTGCCACAGTGGGGAGCTCCGCTGTCCGAGGGAGGAGGGGACTGGAAAACTCCTGAGGATGTCAGTTGTTGGGATGAAGGCTTGGGAAGATCATAACCTTAAAGAAAAAGATGATAGAAAGGGTAGATGGTTCTACCATAGGCCTTAAATTGCCTGGGCATCTCTTCAGGTGCTTCTCCATAAATCTGTCAGAGACCAGCACCCTGGGGGGGGGGTGTGTGGGGGTGTGTGACTGACCAGATGCCAGGCGTACAAATATCAGAAAGGACAATTGTGCACGTGCCAGTAAGATGGGGCATAGATGGTCCTGTGGATGGGAGTCTCGGGGCAGGGAGCCTACATGCACTGAGGCATGAGTTGAAAAGCAAAACCAGGAGGCTCAGAGCAAGGCAGCTGGGCTCAGAAAGTGAAGAGGGGAGCTCTTCTCAAAGAGACTGCTCACTGCACCACGATGTCTGCCCCGCATTTATAGAAACAGGAAGAAAGGTTTGTCCGATGACCTAGAGGCGTTTCATTGCTTCTGGAAGAAGTTGTTAAGCACATTAATTAAAAAGGAGTCTGCCCTATTGAAAGGTAAATGAAAGGCAGGGACAGCCTGCCCTTGGGAAGCACATGACAAAGCTGTTCACCCAGGACAGGTCTGTCATTAACCCAGAGAGGCCATCAACACCTGCCCTGGGAATTAGGTTCAGGGAGACCTTCTCACAGAGAGAAACCCACCAGCTACCAAGGCAAGGGACTGCCCCAGGGCTCTGAGCTGGTAGATACCTCCTCACCCTTTAATCACAGGATAGGAGCATCAAAAAGCCACAGCTGAGGAAGGAGAGGAGTTTTGCTGGTTTCCTTTCCATTCATTTAGTTAAACAGGTGCCAGGTTTGCAAGCAGACCATCTTATTGAGGTTTAGGACAGATTTGTATTGATTTGAAGTCAGAACATTGCCCAACTAAGTGAACCTGCAATAAACTAATTTTATGCCAAGTTAAGCCTGTACAAAAAAATCCTGCAGTGCTTAAAATGAATTGGCTTTTAAACAAAGTAAACTTAATTTGATAAAACTTCAGTGAGAAGATGAGGCTACTCATATTGTGGCCCTGCAAGGGCATTTGAGAGAATTATTCATATAACTCTTGTTGCACAGAAAAGAGCCTGGATTTGAATCTATATGGCAACATCAAACAGACAGGGTTGTATGAAGAGATTTTTTTAAAAAAAATCCTGATTATGATTTAAAGGCCTAGTTTTAATTCTTTGACTGAAATAATTTTCTATTATAGTATAATTCCCTATTCAAAAAGAGTAAGGTAGCAGATAGTGTCTGAAGCCAAGACAAAACTACAAGATGGCATGTAAAATAACTGTAATTAAACAATCAAATGTAGCAATTAAACATGAATGATTCTTTATTAGGCTGAATGAGGATGCCAAACAAGACTCCACAGGTGGCGAGTTTATTCCCCCATGCTCGATGGTATTTTCATTAGCAGCTCTTGGCGTAGTCAGACATGCAAATCTGTCCGTGCCTTTAAGAGCAAGCTCCTATTTAGGTACCATTCAAACCAAGGAGGATATGCAAATATCAGGAAGGACATGATTAAAGTAGGAGGTGGTGTTTGGGAGATAAATTGAAGAAATGTACTGAGATTCAAAAACCCTCAGTGTTCTGCATGGAGAATAATGGAATGCACCGCTGTAGCATGGCAATAGAAAATCCTGGGAAAAGTGTTGTTTCACTATAGGATCTAGAGGTCACAGTTAAAACCCTAAAAGCAACATGAGCCAGCAGCTCTGCTCTCTGACAGATGCACCATCCAGCCAGCTGAAATGGGCTTTTCCAGGCGCCGCAGCCGTGACCAGGCAGCAGCGTTTTGTGAAGCGTGTGAACAACCCTTGCAGACGTGGCCGTTTCAAAGCCAACTTCTCTGCCAGCAGCTGGAGGCGGTAAGTTTTTCACAGCCTTTGCGCCTTGCAGTCCTGCTGTCCCAGGGGCATGCCATGGAGGCATCAGCGCAGTCGCTGGGTCTGCCCAGGCTGGCACCCAACCTGCCCAGTGTACCCCTGGCAGGAGCAGGGCCACCACCTCCTTCTGGAGGCTTTTCGGGGCGGGGGGTCCCAGGGCTTGTCCCAGGTTACAATACTTTTTGCATTGCTCTCTGAAGCCAAGGTCTGCCTGAAGGCAGGGACTGGACTCTGCCTGCAAAGCAGTATCTGTTTTTGCAGGAACTCATAAAAATTAATGCCAGCTGAATGGTCAGCCAGGCAAACCCTACATCAACCTGCAGTCATGAGAAGGCTGGATTTGCATGCTGCCAGCTGGACAAGGTGCCCCAGCAATGAAATGGTTAATAGCAGAGCTATGGAAAAACCAGGCGAGATAATTATGCTAATTATGCTGCTCTCCTTCAGCAACAGAGGCAATGGCACACTGTGTTTGGTGCGGGGCATGGCTTTTTTTTTTAAAGATTAATTGGGAAGAACTCACAGGAAAGAAACAAAGGTGATAAAGGATTTGGAAAATAAGGCCTGTGAGAGAAAGGAATGTTCAGACTGGAGAAGAGAGGGCTGAAGGGACACATAACTGTCTACAAGCATGTTAAGGGACTTTATAAAGAGGATTGGGACTAATTCTCATTAGTCAGTGAGGACAGAATGAGAACTAACGAGTTTTAACTCCAGTAGGCAAAAATCAGGCTAAATATTAGGGAAAACTCCCCAAGATGGAACAAGTAACAGAGCAATCTGCCAAGGCAGTCCATCACAGAGGTGCCAGGAGGGATCAGACACCAGGCCCACAAAGGCACCGGGGAAACCATCTATGCAGTCCTCTAGCAGCCAGGCTGGAGATCATGGCTGACCCACTGAGGATCTCCCCTCACCTGAAAGGCTCAGGAGTAGGACCAGAGGCCCCAGAAAGAGCAACCTTCATAGGAGGGCTAGAAACTATTCAGATAAGAGCATCTCAGTGATGGAGCAAAGTTTTTGCTGCAGTGGGGTCAGTTGTGATAGGGACTGTCATCTGCTCTATCCTTTCTTCCCAACTTGGTTTTCCCACCAGAGATGAGTGGATGAAGCTGGTCGTCCTTGCACTTGGGGACTGCTGTCAGGCTGAAGCAGTTCCTGATCCTTCTTTCCTGTCCTCAGATGGCACAGGGAAACGAGATGGCTGCTGTAAATCCCACGTTACTCTCTGAGGGTGTATGTGAACATTTTGGACAAGGCTTGACCTCCACCAGCTGTGGGCAATGGGGAAGCAGCCTTGGAGCTGCAAAACAGCTAGATCAGAAGAAAGCTGACCCTTTTGGAGCCAGCACACCACATGGCAAGTTTCATCTTGACCATAAGCAAACGTGTTTGGTGAACACTCCCTGTTTACTGAAATAAGTTACCACAAGACAGAGTTTCCTTCCTATGGACAAATTAATTCATATCCTTTACCTTTTCTGTACTACTACAGTATTAGGACAGCAACTTAGCAAAGGAAGGAGCTTGTATCCAGGGTGTGCAAAGAGCAACTCTCTCCTTCAGCCAGAGTGGAGGATCAGGTCACCTGCAGTGCTTTTTCCTTCTCAGTGCCACATGTGCCTAAGGTCCTCTGCAAACAGCTGTAGCTTAATTAACACTAGCAGAAATGTCTGTCAGGGCTTTTTTTTTGTTTCATTTCCCACAGAAAAGGTGGAGTGACTTAACTTTCACTAATATAGAGACCAATTTTGAGTTCACCTTTTAAACCCCTTTGGCCTTAGCTGAAAAATATGCTTTAGAAAGCAAATAAAGACACAAGAAAAACACGTTGCACTATTTCTGTCCTTGTGCACGGGCAGTATCCCAACACTTTTGCAATGCACAAGGCTTGGGCTTGAGCTGAATCTTGCTGAAGTCGGTGCAGGTCTTCTCCTTTGACTTTTCTGGGCTCTGGACAAAGTCTCAGCTTCCAGTGGCTGCAGGTGTAGCCTGGCTGGCAGGGATAGCAGCGGGGCTGGGGCTCTGCATGCAAACAGGCAGCCCCGGAGCTGGGACCATCCAGCCAGTTAAAAGCAGGCAGAATATTTCTGCTTAATGCTCTTGGGAGAAGGAGAGAAAGGCGTTTGGCTTCTGACTTGGCACCACCAGCTGCCAGCCTGCAGTGAGATGGAGAGCGGCTGCCAGCTGAGGATCTAAATTTGGTATTGTTACTACCCCCAAGCAATCAAATATCATGACTCAACCCTAAATCAGTGGAATGGTTTCAAACCCAGGAAATACAGTAATAATAAAATGCGAGTTTTTTCCTTGACCTTTTTATTTCTGAACCTCCGTGGGCCTCTGGTGTCATGATTTGAAGAGTTTACATTTCCTTTCAAAGAAAGTAATGTTTATTTACTTAGGAAAGATGTGATGTGACAAACTTTGCTTCCAGGAGCTGGAGCTTTAATGAAGACTAGAGAGATGAGCCTGTGGAAAAACTGCAAAAGTCAATCAAACTCCAGCTACATGGAAGACAAGTTTGTTCTGCTTCCCATATCACAATATTTACCTGTCAAGGTAAGGATCCAAAAGTCAGGCTTTCCTTTGCATTTCTGCCCAATTCTGTCTTTACAAACCTTGATTTTGTGATATCCTGTCCAGCATCTAAATCAGTGAGCTCTCCCTCACCACTGGTATTTCTGCAGAAGATGGATTAGTCTTGGTGGTTTTTTTTTCCATTGATCTGGGACTTGAAACATCTTTGGGGAGGGAGGCAGATAGGAAACAAGAGGGGATTTAAGCCTTTTGCTTCACCTTTAAAAAAACCCTATGCAGCATTGCTGTCCCTGGAGTAGGCCCACATTATTACTACAGCCACAGCCACATCATCAGAGCTAGAGCGCTCGGAGTTGTAGATCATCAGTCTGCTGTCACAACCGTGATGTATGATGGAAAAAGCCATCCATCTGCAAACACCGAGCACAAAGGGCTGTGGCTGCAAGGATGCAGCGTGGTATGGGCAACTTACATAGCAGCGAGCATTTTCCAAACAAAAAGGAAACAAATGTGGCAAATTGAGACTCATCGGAAGGAGGAGGGAAGACATTCACCTCACTCCCAGGTCTCCAAAATCACAAAATGCAAGTATGTTCTCAGGTCCAGAAATGAAGCCGGCTACTGCGTCTTCCACACGTACAATTCTTTCCCTGAAAGCTTACATTTGATTTTCTCTTCCACTGTAAAACCTCAATCATATTTACACCTGCTTTAGGATCTTTACAGACAAAGACATTTAAGGGTGTGAAATCTTGGGAGAAGGTAAAATGACATGGTGGATCAATCAGCTGATGCTTCTTCCCTGCACAGCAGGGGACTCCAGCAAACCTCTTGTATTTTGTGCGGAGACTCAGCTCTGACTGAATTTTTCCTTTGGCACTAATAAGAACAGAAAGATATTAAAAAAAAAAAAAAAAAAGGGAAGGGAGAGAAACCGAGCAAGCATAAGCGCCTATGCATGGCACCAGGTTTCTCAACTAAAATGAACCGCTGGTTTTCAGGAGCGAAGCCATTTCTTGTGCATTGCTCTGTTGAGCAATACTCCAAATGTGGATGCAGAGAAGGTTTACAGCTAAATAAAATTTAAAAAAAAAAAAAAAAAAAGCATGCATTGATCACAGAGGCACCCATGCAGATGCATCCTGGGATGCTGATCAACCAAAATGGTTCTCTGGAGTTTGTAACATCTGTCACTGGGTGACAAGCAAAGCTGATGCTTTATAAAAGCAGACATTCAGGAGTTCTGTTTTTGCCCTCTCCACACAATGAGTGCCTCATCTAAAAATCAGAAGCCACAAAGAAGTGGGTACCACTGTAAAGGCAAACGGGAGCAAGCAGTTCAGTTACTCTGCCTCTTGAGCGGTGGCAAGGGGATCATTCATTTGATTTCCAACAGCTATAATGCAATTTTCAAAACGTCTACCTCCATGTAACATAATACACTTGAAATTCCACATTCTTCCTCATTAATAGTAAACTATGGCACATACATCTAGCTGTTCTTGAGAACATAAGTCTAGAAGCCTTTGCTTGTGGGGAATGTAGTAGGAACTGTGATGCTCAAAAGCATTTTCCTCCTCACATTTCACATACTTTTCAATGTCTTAGTTTTGTTTAGGAAAAATGATTGATTTCTAATACTTTGCCACTAATGTTAATTTATTTTTTTTAAATTTTTGCATGTGGATCTGCCAAGAAAACATTTTAGTTCAGAACTAATATTCCTTCATTTTTTCATTCATGCTTTTCTTTCAATAAATATTTGAGTCAATCACAGATTTTTGTTGTTAACAGTTTATTTAACGACCCCAGCTCTTTTTCTTGCCAAACCATCACTTGTGATATTTATTAATTTCTTCATAACTGCAAAACATATTTTGCAAAGCCAGCACGCCTCTCAATCCACAGTCTCAGTGCTTGAACTTTGCTAAGCAGATGATGAGCTTAGGTGAAGACAACAGTAATTTGGCTATTTCCCGAATCAGCAATGAATTTTTACAGCTTGGCTGCACAGAGGTGAGCTGACGCTGCCCTTACAAGGAAGAACAGTGGAAGGAATAAAGCTGCAGGACAACCAAGGAGGCATCCTGGGAGAGCAGCCTGGCCAGATGAATCCTGGAGATGCTGGCTGCGAGGTACCAAAGCACTTTTGGCAGCACAGTGAAGCCCTTCCAGCATTACACCAATAAACCTAATCCCCCTGGGCATAGGAAAAGTGTAAGAGGGCATGAAAGAAAACTGGCAGCTGAGGTGATATCAGATCTAAAATTTTTCAGAGGTCTGCTAATGAATGCTTTGGTACCATCTAAAAGAAACAAAACATCTAGAGTAAGGCAGGCAGCACACTTTGCAGGGGAGGGATCCCAGGACAGCTGAGAGCATGCAACTGTGTGTGGCCGCAGCTCAAGAGGGCTTTTCAATTTTTCTGCTTGAAATTCTGCCCCATTTCATTGTTTTTTTTCTTAAGCTATTTTATTCAGTGCCAGCTTCTGAAAGAAAACTGTGGGAAAAAAGCTCTCAAGGAAAGAACTAATTTTAGTTTAAATAGCTAGGCCAGCAGTTTACAAAGCCAACAAGGGCCCAGGTTGCACTCTCCAGGACACTCAAACCACCACGGGCAGAGTTTTTCCCATTTAATTCAGGAACTAAGTTCTGGCTTGCACACTTCCCCTCTCTATCTGTAGCCGAGTGTGGGATGTCTCTAGTGACGCCTGAGGGGATGGGTCCCCTTTCTGACAGGCAACGGAAAGGAGAGGACGAAACTGCCAAAGTCATTTTTGCCTGCCAAATTGCAATGGACGGCTGACACGCCACCATCCCGACCCCTACGGCAAAACCTCCAAAGTACCCTCAGCCCTACCTTCTCAGCCTCACGCAAGGTGCTCCCACTCCCCTGGGGCTCTTGAACTAAGACATCAGTTGGCGGGTTTTGCCCTCATTTGCAGATCCTTGGCGAGGGCTGATAATTAGGAAGAGATTTCCAGGACACGTTGCCACCCTTGACAACAGCACGGGAAAACCAGGTGACTGGCTCATATGCAAAAAAAAACCCAACCAAAAGCAATTTACTATAAGGATCATAATTTTAATAAAAATTTTTAGAACCCCTCTCCTTTAAACCTTTTCACTGTTAGCCTTAAGTAGGCGCATTGATAATTATATATCACAGGTAAGTCTTGCTAAATTTTCTAGGAGATGAACTTCCCATTTGCACTGCATCTTCAGTAACATGATGTATGTTGCTTAAATGGCGCCTACCTTTACCGTGCTTGAGTTTTGGGATTTTAAGGCTTGAGCAACTATAATTACAGAGCCTTTTTGGAGCAAGCATAGCACCGTGCAGTGTAAGTGACATTCAGAATACATCAGCGTCACTTTACACAGGAGTACTGCTTATTTTCACTTGCATGCTTCAGCCCTGTCATTCATTCCCAGTTGAGCTCATCTGCCTCAAACCATGGTGTTTCACCTAGTTCATGCAGTTTTCCCCATTTCTATGAACTTCTGTCATTTTAATCATGTGGTTTACATGTTTCATTCTTAAGGTAAAGACCTACTTTTGTTTGCACACTAATGATTTTACTAGCCTGTTGCCTAATACAAACAGTCCTATTAGGCAGCTCATCAACATGAACGAGAGACACGAACATTGAGGCAGCATCATCCATTCACATAGCAATGTATGTCTGGAATGGAAGAGATTTTTATTTTTCTGTTAAATAGGATGCCAGCAGGAACTGAGACTGCTCTTTGATTCAGTGATAATGAGCGAACACTGCACCAAGGCAATTTACATTTTGCCAGTGGTATGAAAAAAACACAAAACTATTCTTCAAAGTTCAGATTTAGGCCCTCCAAATACACGCTGATTTCCTAAAGTTTGAGTGCTCTGAAGCTCCTATTTATGTGAATGAAAATCTTGGCAATTTAGTAAAAGATGACATCCAGCATGAAAGGTAAAAGTAGGGCAGATGACTACCTGTAAACATTCCCCCTGAAGGATCTTCTTCTCCGAAGCACATTAACCCATCTTCCTCTTGCCTTTCCCTCCACTGCAAGCGAAATCAAATTTTCATCAGTTTCTACCGTATCTGCTTCATTTGGAAACTTTCTGAAAACATATTAGAAAAACTGTAGCAGGCTCTGTATCAAGGCACAAGCACATTTCTCTGTGCTGATGCCTACCATGTCAAACTATTATCTAGGCTTCCCGCTGGCTGATGCTGCTGGAGAAAGCTGAACTTTGACTTCTGGCGAGGGAGCAAAAGCCAATTTGGTCTGTGCATCACATCTCAGGCAGCAAGGAGGCTGCAGGTCTCATCTAACTCAGACCTGTGAGGCCACTTACGAGGGCTGTGGTGATTCAGGAAGGGGCCATGAGGCACCAGCAGTTCCTCAAGGCTGGAAGTCGATGGTCTCCTTCCCTACTGTGAAGCAGCATAAAGGGCGGCTGCCATGTTGCCATAACTATATTGCACCGCTCAGATGGACATGGGTCACTGCCCACTGCCAGGGCTATAGAAAGGTGCATGCATGTATGTACAGCACCACTATACATATTTATATACACGAGTACTGACACACAAGGCTAAAACTGCAACAGGTTCCACGTTTTCTCCAAAATTAACAGTACCGGATGGAAGAGCTAGTATCCTGAAGATGGAAAACCAAACATCCTACAACAACTATAGCTGTTGGCATCCTGTAATCCAGGTAGAATACTCTCTTCTGTCAGCAGAGGCCCTATATAATTCTTGAGTGTTTTCAGACTGCTGCTAGCAGAGCCGTTCCTCAGCATCTCTTGTATTGAAAGTAGGTGTTTTGCTCATGGGCAGCCTTTAACAAACTAATGGAGACTTGCCCAGCATCTTATTAATTATATTGCCGTTATCCAAGCAATTACAGGCCAGCCAGTCCATTTGAAGAAGTCTTTCCCCTACCCAGAGGATGGGGTGGCTACTCTTTGTATTGTAGTGATTAATAGAGAAGAACGTGAGCTACCAGCACCAATAGCTTCCCAGACTTGAATTAAGAGAAATGGCTGTCCACTTTTTTCCTCCATAAAGGAGGCACTTAAGCAATTTTTGGTACGTTTTTCCTTCTGTTTTTGATGAGAAAAAGTAGTATTCTCATTCTCCCATTAGAAACTATTACATAGCAGATAGTACATTTACAGACAGTATAAGTAAGCACATCAGTTAACATTTGCAGGCCAAGTATGCAATTGCAGAAGTAACAAATTCTTTTTAAAATTAAGGGCCAAAATTGAAGCCTCCTTTCAGTTCCTGACACTCTGCTGACACTGGAAATGCAAAGCTACTGCTGAGTCTGACGGAGGTTTTCTTTGGTGACTCCAGTTTCTTTGCTGTTGAGGAGCTGAGTCTCCTTGCTGGTGGGGTGCAGGCTGAGGAATCCCTCTGCTCAGGTGCTCAGGAGCATGCCCTCTTGCTAGTACTACATGGATACTCCATTCAAAGAGTGTCTCCAAATCCCATGTGGGTAGCAGCCTAATTCTCTTTCCCTCTCTGCTGTTTATATCACTTGTTCCCCCCTTCGATTTTGTTAATTTATTATACAGGGGTAGCAGCACGTGGCAGATGAAAATCATGGAAGCAAGGCTCATTTGGATTCTATGTCCTTTGAGTGGCTCGTAAAAAAAAATACTGTGTGAAATGTCATGAAAGTAGATTTTGAAGTTTTGACAGATGTGAAAAAAGGAGAAATGTTTGCCATTTGTCTTAATGACACTTCAGTACGTTTGGAGAGCCAAGGAAAGGGGAAAAAAAACCCCACTGAGCAACAGTTCTGGAGGGATGTGAGCTGTTTCCAAAAGCAATGCCGGGGCTGAGAGCAGGCCCACAGGATATCAGCCGGCCTGGTCCTTGGCACAGGCTGCCGAAAGGGAGCAGCAAGTGGGGTAAAAGTAAGTGAAAACCACAGTCCTTCATGACATAAGCTTGACCTTTGGGTAAGAGCTAGTTAGTGCATCCCTCCCCACAATACTACAGCCCTTAGGACTCCTCGAATAGAGCCAGCAGTACAAACAGAAACATGCAAATATTGTAGGAACGTAAGAAAGCATCGATGTGTAATTACTAACCCAGCCGAGACAGTTATTGTCAGTGTTATATCTGAACATTCATCAGGTAAAATCCAGTCCTACAGCAGTCAGACACTAAGTTGCCATTGATCTGAAATTGTCCGATGGGGTTTTAAGTTTTGTTCCTTGGCTCTATAGGAGAAGAAAGGACGAGTCATAGGCACATCAATTTATTGTGACTCCTGAGCTTGGGAGCTGACTCTCCAGGATTCACAATTATATGGCTTCAGTGGCTGCATCTCTTGTCCCCTTCAGTCTCTAAATGCTCATTTCTCCCCACTGTGGGCAAGGATGTTGCTGGCAACAACAGTTCTTCACACTTTTGGCCAAACCTAGTTAAGCCCAGCAACTGTGTTTCCCTGAAACAGGCTTTCACCTCCAGAATATACAAGTCAGCTCCTTTCCAATAAATGATCTTACTCCTTACAGCTTCAAGGCAAAACTGCCTGGTAAACAGGAAAGCCCACTGGGTTCAACATGCCACAAGTCACTATGGGTTAGGCAAGCTACGATGCAAAGAGCCACCACGCATGTAACCACTTCTGTGAAATACACCTTCCTTACAGACTTGCAGAAAAATTAACCCAGAATAAGCATTTGATTAGTAACTGGTATCTATTACCACTTGGGTGCCACTAGCGGTACAGCAGGGTTCAGTGAGCATCTGGGGCAAAAAAAATCCTGCCCCCAATCTTTCAAAATAATCTGGATTTGAAAAAATACCTGTGTCATAGCATTTCAGTGAAGGACACACAAAATTAATGTCAGCATCTACCCCAATAACAAGTCCAAGTGGAAAAGGACTTGTGTGGCACCCTGGAAGGGCAGTAGAGGAAGGGGTCCAGGTGATGCAGGACTCTCTTTTTTTCACATGCACAAAGCTTTATGCAATCACAGTTTCATGATTCAGTATTTATGAAGTCAAAATTTCTGGTGATAAACAATGCAATAGCACAGTAGCACATTTATTTGAGTTACAAATGAGAAAAGTGCAATACCTTATCATGAGGAACTAGTTCTGGTTGAACTATTCGCGGCAGAGAATCAATTTGTTGAATTTAGTCCTGTTGCCTGCTTGTGAATTGTCGTGAAACAGATCACAATTTCCATGAATATGTCCACTGCTCAAAATTATCTGACTAGCAATGCAAATATATTCCAGACTGAATTGCTGGTAAGCTGCTCACAGTCATTACTGCTTAGAGCATTTGATATTAAAAATTGAGCTGTTTTTTCCTTGGCCCCATAGCTCACCTGATTTGTCAGTTCCCCAACTGGATAAGCACAGCTTCTTCAAGCACAGGTATTTACAGCAGGAGTTAATTTCTAGGACTTTCTCCTCCATCCTTCGTTTGCCTCTATCTGCTTGACTTTCTAGACTATAATCTCCAGAGGCAGAATTTCTGACAACAAAATGCCGTCCTTGGTCGGGGTCATTGGGCCAGCCTGGGATGTTGGCTAGCAATATGACTCTGAATGGAGGGGAGAACAAAACCACAAACCAACTACTTCCTTTGTGCTTTGGTTTCACTACAAGGACAGCACCACGTAGAGCTGATGTGAAGTTTACATAATTAATGCTACACCTTTTGAGACCTGTGAATGATAGATCCACATTTTCTTGTGTTTTGTTGATAGGCTGAGAGCCGGAGCAAAGTAAGGCAGGAAATGTTTACTGTCATGATTAGAAGCAGGCAGCCAGCCGGCGGCGTGGCTCTTGCCATGATAGAAATGAGTTCCCAGTATTTTGCTGCTCAGCTGCCTCTGCAGTGGCTGCAGTCTTATAGATGGATCTATCCAACTTAGGTAGCTGCGAGGCCGACAGCAGCTCAGCCACATGTCTCAGCAAGGGCCTCCAAAAAGGCTCCAAAACCCACCAGTGAATCAGGGAAAATTTGGGATATAGCCCGCCACCAGCTTCTAGGTACTGCCGTAATCACGGCAACTGCACTGGCACAAATTAACCAGCTGAAATGCCGGATCTGGTAGCACAGCAGTGACTGCCATATCAAAATCTCTTGTTACAGAAAGACGGGAAAAAATGGAGACAGGAACAGGCACATGTGTTTCCCCAGTCGGCCCCGGTTGCCCTGCCGCCCTGCTCCCTCCTGCCATCCAAGTGAGCTCATCCACTCCATGGCCCACACATCTGCCCAAATTCTTTTACACTGCAGCTACTGAGCATTAGAGTAACTGCTGACAGAAATGAGCTTAAATAATGCTCTCCAACAATATCATTTTGATCATCTGTGGACTCAGGAAAAATTTCTACGCTGGCTTACACCGGTTGCGTTTTTATTTGCAGCTCTGTAAGCTTTGGATTATTATATTGAAAGGAAGGAGGCTGCATATAAAGCCAGCTCTGTAAAGCACTGTGAACAGGACAGGCTCCCGTTTCAGGAGAGATATGGCTAAAATGCAGCCGCCACAGAACGACCTGGGAATCCATCACTCATGCATAAACTTCTCTTCCAGTAGATGTTACTAATTTCCTCACAGATCCCCCACCAATGTTTTCAGCTGAGGTAAATAAAAGAGAGCCAAATATCTAGATATTTTTTTTAACCTCCTCAGCATTTAAATCTATTTTATTAATTTATCATATGCAGATTATCTATTATTATGCAAGTACTTGCATGGCAGATAAGCAAATCCAGGTCCCTGTGAGAAGCAAGCCCTTTCCGTTTCAAGAAGTCATCTGTCTGCTAATCCATTTTACAGCGTGCAGTCTTTACTGGTTGCTTTTGCCTTTCACAGGTTTCCCCTGTTTTACAGAGAAGAATGTGTTAGAGGGAAGCGTGTTCATTCACAGCCCACAGCAGTACCTGGGCCTACAGCAGCTCTTTGCAGCAGAAAAGGAGGGTTTTTTCTTAGTATTACTGCAAGAAAAGTCTACATTCTTGAAAATGGCATGAATAGAAAGGCTTTTCCCCCGTATAATGTGAGTGATACTGAATTCTGTCCTTCTGCGGGTGCAGTGATGTGAAAAATAGAAAACCTGTACTGCCTGACCCATGGGTCTGCTTTGCATCTGGAGAACCAAACGCAAATAGGACACAACTGGAAACGAAAGCACATGTCATTTGGGAGGGAAAAATAATACACCTTTTTGTACATTTGTTACTGCTCCTATTTTGTGGTTTTTTTAAATAAATTCTTTGGTCCGAGCACAGGAAACAAAGAGTGGCTGTGCTGGGGCCAGCATCTCCCTGCCCCCTGATGAGGTGCACAGGACAAGGGGACATGAAGCAGGAGGCAGGGCTCCTGCGTCCCCCCGGGAGGGTGAGAGCATGAGCACACTGCTGGCAGCCGCCAGGTAACCAGGGCCCTGCAAAGGCGTTCGAACCTGCTGCAGGTGATGGAAGAGGGATTTTCTGGTGGGCACCAGGTCCTGCTTTGAGAAAGCCCAGCAGCCTCTGTTTTCTTTCAGGCCATCCCTGAAGAGCCGAGCCAAGACCTGTGTAGCGCAGGCACAGCGATACCATCCTCCTTTGGTGCAACTTGCTTCCCGCAGAGCTCTGCTATGTCCTCTCTCAACAAGTTATGGATGGAACAAGCAGCAGCTGCTCCAGCGCTTGGTGTATGTCACAGTTTAATCAGACTCTGCCTCCAAATATTAACGGCATAAATAGACTTATGGACTACGAAGTACTTCAAGAGGTCATCCAGCCTTGATTTAAGGCTGGATTAGTTACATTCCTGCCAAAGGTAGATCTAATCTGATCCTTGGCAATGGAGATTTGAAAGCCTCTGCAGCCTATTGCCTCACCATCATTACCATTACAAAGTCTCTCCTTGATGCCTAGCTGCTCCTCTCCTAGCCACCAGAGATGGAGGAGATTATTCCCAGCTCCCTTGCATTGGCCTTTCATCTCTGTGAAAACCAGCTTCACACCTCCTCTCAGTCCTCACCTCTCCAGGCTAAACACAAATTCAGTCCTTTCTTGGTGGCACATCTCCTTCTCGCCTTGCTCCGTATGGGTACAGGCAAGCAAACAAGATTAATACAGTTACGGAAATTGGGGAGAAGGCTTGTGCCTAAGCGAAACCATCCAAGAGAAACTCTAATGCCCTATCTGGCATTTACACAGAAAGTTGTGCAGCCATTTACCAAGCACTCAGTAAACAGAGTTTTTAACCATGGCAACCTCTGTATCATGCAGCCTACATTCGCAGACAGCCGTTTCAAATAAACAGGAAAGAGACCTGAAATAGCATCACACTACTGCCTTAATTATTAGCCCATTGATCTTGTATCGTATGCAAATAGGAACCTCAGAGAGCACTTTTGGAGGAAAGAAACATGAATCTTAATCAGCCAGATAAAAAAAGGGCACCGTACACAGATCATGCTAGGAAAGGTATTGCAAACATTGCTTCCTCACCAAAAAAGATTATCCCAGTTATCCAGAAAATATATATATCAACCAAAATGCACAGAAAAAAACAAAATTAAACTGATGTGACAGAGAATGCCAGGTGCCACCTGCTGTTACAACCTGCTTTTGCTATTATATGTATCAGACATGTACCAACACTGATGATAATTGCAAATGCTGCTTTAATATCCAGGTCCTCATTTTGGGGAGATGACCCTTGGTTTCAACCCACAACTATCAATGTCTGCAAGTTGGTGACTCGGTCAGGTGAGTGTCAAACTCAATGCGTTGCACTTGCACTCAGTAGGAAAAGAGGTATTAGAAGGTACCAAATGGGGACGGTAACTCCAGAATCCACATTGAAGCCTATTTATGAATACAAATCTAAATACCCATAACCTCTTTCTATGCAAGAGTTTCATTCATCCCTGTCTGGTTCAAAGTCCCGGCATTTGTTACAGCTGCCTTTCTTTAAACTTAACCTTCGAGGTCACCTTTTTGTACCTGGACACATCGGTGGTGGTGGTGGTGAGAAAGACAACTCTACCTATGGCAATAGCAGCCTCTCTGCCAGCAAGTGCCACAGTGCTGCCCTGCTCCAAATTTTCAGCACGTGCTCCTTCAGCTTTAATGTTTACCCATCTCTGAATTGGCAGCGTGTCTCAGCGGAGCCACTTGAGTGTGTAGTGGCTTTAAAGATGATTCCTGAGTCTGCACTAGCCTCTTGATAAAACCCCAAGCCAGTGCGGCAATACTGCCTGTGTTGTGGCTCATGGTTAGACTACATGGTACCAGTGGTGGGGTGACTCAGGTGGCTTGATAGTCACGAAGCCCTTCCTTGGAATCTTTATGCAGTAACTGAATGGCAGGAGCATGAAAAAGATGGGATGGGAGGTTGTTTTTCCAAAAGATGATTTGATCAAAGGTGATTTGGTGAGTGAGAGGAGAGGCATGAGCAGGTATGGCAGGACTTGTGCTCCTTGCTGGCTGCAGAAAGCCTTGGCTACTGGCAGCAGGCTGCACTCAGACCAAAATGCAGTCACTGAAACCGGCAGAAAGACAATTTTCACGAACAACATCAAAGACAACATTTTTGTTGAGATTAAGACACTCAAAATTCTTCACAAGAACAAGTTTAAAATTCATAGGTTTTTTAAAAACAGAAAGGCTTTTGTTTTTTTTCATAATTAAGAAAACTTTTGGTAGAAATATACATGAAGACAATAGGCACACTTTACTAATTCAGATGAAACGTGAACTCCTCAATATGCTCTTGCAATATGCCAAATGACCTTCACAAAAAAACTGCTTCAAAAATGACAGGAGAGTGGGGTTTCACTTTGCAATCAGTTAGCAGGGAAAAGTGTGGCTTTCTCCATAGCTCAGCCCAAAATTCACAAGAAGCTGCAAAAGCAAAATGGGTGCAACAGGTCCCTCCGTTACCAGCCCCCATCACAGCTACAGAGGGGAGGTTCTCAGCCTCCCCAAGCCACATGAGAAGAGAAATGGACACGACATGTCCCACAGAAGAGCAATATCCAGGCAGACCAGACCATGAAAGGCCAGAGCTGATGCTCAGCAGCGGCAGGCACAAAGCCAGTGTGTTCACCTCAGTTTGCACGGCACAAGGGAACTGGCCTCTGTCCCAAAAGAAAGGTGACACTGCCGTCTAGGATTACGGTCCTCGGACAAGAGGGAGGGCTGCGCTGTTCCTCCAGGCTCCCTTGTCACAGTCCTAACCTCCCCCCCCCCAGCTCTTTTAGCCACTGGTGGAAATTGAGATGACCTTGCAAAGGGGTGATATCCACCTTGGACTCTGCACCAAAGCATCCTAAATGAGCTACTCCTGACAGTGGTAAGCACCCCTTAAAGAGCTAAACACCAAATTCCGCATCGTAAAATGTGTGTATGTCTATTTCCTCTGGTTTTTTGGGACGGTTTTCTTTTCCTTACACAGACATGCCTGCATGCAGTCCACCCTCTGTATCTCCTATTGCAGTAGCTTGCTTAAATCTACTCCTGCGGAAACACAAGGCAAAGATGGCTCATGGCACATTCCTACCTGAGGTACCTTTCACTCCACCTCAATATGTACTCTGAGCTTAACATTGTTCATACAGCAAGAGCCCTCTTGATTACCTTGACAAGAAAAAGAAGAAAAAGCGCAAGAGAAGTAAAACACTAAGTTTCTGAATAGATTATGCAGAGAGCAATGAAATAAAACAACAAAAAAGAAATCTAACTTTCTAGGTGCAAAAAGGTCCGGTGTGTGGAGGTTGAGTGCTGAACTGCAAGACAACCCAAGCACGCAGAGCTGTGCCTTTACGTCACACTGCTGGGGGAAGAATCCAGTTTTTTATAGCTGGCAGATCGCACTTTATTCTATTCAGACCTAGTCAGAGAAAAATGCAGGCAAATATCACCCATAAAAGAGGCTCAAGTCAGCCTTTGCCTACCATAGGCAAGTATGTGCTAACAGAGATGCAGAAGGAAATCTGGCTCCCTCTGGACAAACACAGATGATGGACTAAATAGCACAAGTAGCAAACTTGCACGAGTGCGGAATGCATTTAACCCTTTCCACCACCCTCCAAAAGACATTACAAAATGTTTTACTTTTCCTAAACCCCTCCACTGACAGACACACGCAGATGGTATTTGGCCTTATGTAAATAGACAACAGGAGGGAGTAGCTCCAGACCAAGGTGCCTGCACGGTGTAGCTCACCCGGAGCAGAGTCCCTGGGACCGTGTGGCCTCACAGCCCATCTGGGAAGTATTTCCTCTCCGTAGCGGTGTACATGAATTGCAGATGATATGTCTGAATTACATCATGGCGAGCCATGATGGTCTGGTCTCTTACAGTCCCCACTGACAGACAAGTTATCTCTGCCTTCACACAATTACCCTTCGTACCGCTAATTTTTAGGGCTCCATGATCATTTCACCACCTACTTAAATCTTGTCTGATCCATCTCTCCTTCCTCTTGACTTTTAAAACTTTAAAAAGTTGCTTTAAAAAAGCCAGCACAGTAATTCCCTTTGAACAGCCAGACCACGTGGACTCATGCCTGAGAGTTTGAACAGCAGCCATTGCAGAAAATAACGCATTCATTAGGCTTTCAAGGAGAGCTGATCAAATTACTCAATACAAATAATTTATCTGACAATTTTCTCTTTGCAGATCATCTGTACGCCAGGCCCCTTTCACGGGTGCAAAACTAATCTCTTTTTTTTTTTTTCCTTTTTTGCACAGAAAACGTGTTAAAAGTTTCGCTAGCCCTCTCGGCGGTTGCTAGGAGCGTTCATTATTTGCGGGACGGTATTTGTGCCGAGAGATTGGCACACACTATTGTTTCCACACTCTGCTGAGATGACCTACGCTGCGAAACAGGCCTGAATAAAATCGCTGAAGCTTTGTCCTTCCTCCGTAGGTAGCATACCGAGAGGTGAACGGGGAGAAGCTGGCCCAGGAAATGTTAATTTCAAGCCTGTTTCTCCCCAGCTCCCCACCAATACGGGGCAAGAGGAGGGGGGAGAGCACTTAACATTATGAATGCATCCCAAATTTAAACCTGTCTGGGTTCTTTCCTCAGGCTGAGACAGAAAAACATGTATCTAAAAGCTGGTATCTGTTGGCTGTTTAGCAAGTTTACATTCCATTTTCTCTTGTCATGCTGACACAAATTGTTTGCTCTTGTGTCTGGATTGCTATTTGCAAAGGGTGCAGTGACTACCCTTAGCCTTTCTTATTTGATTAACTGCCTAAAAGCCATAGCTCTTTGGAATCGGGTGGGACATTCCCTATCCTGTGGCCCAGAGCCTGTAAATAACACGAATTCACTTTTTCTGTGCACGGATGGGATCCGCTGATCTTCTCTATTTCATGACACCCTACCAAGCACGCTGTCAAGGGCCAGGGGGGTCCTGTGGCCAGCCCTGGGGGGTCCAGGCTCCCCATCCCCACGGGCCAGAGCTGGGTGGGTGGGCTGGCAGCGGCTCAGCACGTGAACGCAAAGGGACATAAGCAGCCACAGGACAATGTTTGACGATGCCAATTAATTTGCACCGCAGCAACACACACGCACTTCGGCCACAGGCCCGCTCCTTGCGGCCAAGTGGGAGCGGGGCGGGTTGTGCCTCTGGGCAGGCGGGTGCCTCAGCCCCCACAGTGCCACCCTCCTGCATGAGACCCCTGGTTACAGCCCTCAGTTGGCTTTAAAAAGAAAAACAATCTCCCTCCATGTGATGTGGCCCGTGTGTCAGCCTGTGGCACGATGATTGATGACACAGCTGCCTCTGCAGCCCCTGACGGAGATTTCTAATTTAATTAATGGCTTTCGGCATGTGTGTAACATAACTCCTGCAGCACCTCTGCAGCCCGGGGGAGCGTGGGGACTTCAGGGCGGCTGCTCCCAGCACGGGCAGGGAAATCAGAGGATGGGAAGACAGATGCGCATACACAAGGGCCAGATGCGATTGGGCACCTCACAGGTTTGCATTAACCTTCGCGTAGGCACGTGGAGCCTGCGTTTGGCGAGCTTCCCTCATCCAGCCAACAGCAGCAGCCTTCCAGGCTGTCATGCATCTGCCCCGTCTTCTGTGTCCCCAGGAAAGCTGCAAGAAGGAGGGTACCACCCCACGCGCCACCTGGCATCTTGCTCGGCTTTCTGCTTGCTAGGCACAAGTGGAAACGGCTGGACCCTGGAGCGGGGAGGGGTTTGGCAGGTGGGAAGCAGTCATTTGTTTTCCCCTTGATTGGCAGCAAAGGGAGATCAGAAAGGGTTAATAGCATCTGTTCAGCCCAGATGTAAAAAAGGGGGGGAAAAAAGATATCCTAAGCTTTTCTGAAATACAGAGAACTCGGAAGAATGTGGTGCAAGTATTTCCCAGTTGCGAAATACTGCAGAATGACTTCTGTTTTCTAGCACGGTGCCTTTGGTCCATGTCAGGAGTAGGGGTTGTGGGGCCAGACCACAGAACAAGAAACTAACTTAGAGAAAAGCTGGATAACATAACACACGCCATCCCTCCCCCCAAAAAAAATCCATCCAAGTTTAGAGACTGAACCTGCACCCAGACCTCCCACACATAACTCAGTCATGCCTAAAGAGAAAGAGTATTTCCAAAATACTCTTTCTATGAATAAATAAATTAGAACCAGTTTTGGGGAATAGCTGTCTTGGGAAGGGGAGCTGGGGAAGTTGCCTGCAGGTCCCAGCTTACTGAAATGAAGGGGTTTCCCCTGTCTTCCCCATCTCTAAGTCCCACCACCGATGAAGACTCCGGAGCAACCCCTGAGCCTGGTAATGTCTCCACTCCTCGACAAAAGAATAAAGCTCAGCCTTCAGGAGCAAAGCTTCTCTCTTCCAGACCAGGAGTTCTCAGTCTGAGAGCCAACAACAGAGGCACTAGAACGGTTTTGGTTTGCTATTGAAAAGAAAAAGAACAAGGGCAAAGGGAAAACTCAGACAACTTCATTCAACTCCTAAAATGGTCCCTAGCTGAATGGGTTTGGGATAAAGGGTAAGCATTTTATTTTCTTCAGCATGCCCTGCAGCATTTGTCCATCATTTTCTTTGAGATGAGCCAGTCTTGTTCAACTCCAATATTTACCTGTAAAAATATTCCTCTGTCTTGTTTTATTGGAATATTTCACCCCAGCACTGCAATCAGGCATTTCTGAAGAGTATTTGCTTCTGCTCACCAGCCTCTTCAACTTTGGACCAGATTTTAAAAATAGTAAGCTTCTACTTTTTCTTTTTTTTTTCCTTTTTTTTTTCCTTCCTTCCCTTGCTGTTTCCTTTTCATTACCACGGTACAGCTAGACAGAGGGCGAGACAGAGACTCTCCTTTGTTTTGGACTTTCGGTTGGACCAAAGACTTGTGCTTCAGAAAACCTGTGCTGCTTTCCCAAAGGCCATCCTTCACTTCTGTTATGCCTCGTTGCCTCACCTCCCTACATGAGAGAAAACCCCCAACAATATCATCTCCCTCGAGCTCTTAGAAACCAGGTTATGATGCATGGATGTGCAATGAAATTTCAGAAATGTGCACTGACTTTTTAGAAATATGCCAACTGTCAAATAAAAAATAAAATAAAACATCAGGCTAGCCAATATTTAAATTGTGAAGTCCTCAACACCACTGGCTTTGACCTGCAGCCTTTGATACAGCACAGCAACTTGCTCAACATCTTTTTGTTTAAGATTTACCCCAAAAATGTGACTGGTGCTTGACCCAAAAGATGGTTTACTTATAATTATTGGTCTGTTGTCAGCCACCTGCTGATCACTGTCAGTAGCCCTTGCATGTCATGTGTAAGTTTTTTATATGTTTTCCTATTTGAAAAGCCTTATAAAAAGGTAACTTTGGTTGTAGAATGACCTGGCCATAGGTACAGAGAGAGCCATCATGAAGGACTCCCTATTTTGTGCTTACATGAAGGCAAAGTGATGCTGATACCTTCTTAGCTAGGTACAGGAACCAAGATGTAGATGTAAATACATAGACAAGTCGATAGAAATACGCGTAAACTCTCCGTGTTGAGTCATATGGGCTTTTGTTTTCCTATAGATATATGTATTTATAGCTGTACCATATGCTGCATACCCAAAGATTTACTATCAAGTGGATGTGCAAGTTGAGATAGCTGCACACCATCTCTAGTGGGCATATATATAAATATTTATGTAAGCACATGAATGAAAATATATACTTTTTTTTTTTTGCTTAAAAGACTCCTTTTTTAACATGCCCTACAAGTAATTGTAGAAAGTAAATATGTACGTGAGTGTGTGTTTATAAACCCACAGGTGTGTTTGTGTATTCCTGCTTGCACTCCCACCAGTGTGCGTACACACAAGTCAGGGCAGGGCAGCAGCCAAGAGCCAAGCGCGTTATATACATTGCATCGTGCACGTGCACGGATGCCCCGGGGTACAAACGCTGAGCCATGCACAGCCGTGGCGGCTGCTGTGCAGGCAGCAGCGTTGCTCGGCAAGCCACAGGCAGGCAGCGAGCGGGCAGGGAACAGGCAAATGAACGCCAGCAGAGATGCCGTCGGGGTAGATGCTGGTGGGTGGTGAGGTCAAGCCTGATGGCTGCACGGGCTTGCTCAGCTCCTAATTTACCCTGCTGGGCTGTGATTGAAAATAAATAGGACACAGTACACCACGGAACGGCTTGAACCGCAGGGGACGTGGCTGGCCGTACACCGGCATGCCGGGCAACGTCTGGGAGGCAGCCTAAACCCAGGCCAACAGGCTGCAGCCCCACACATGGCCACCCTTCCTATCATCTATTTTATTGCTCATTTTAACCGCCTTATCAAATTGCACTCCTCTGCTTTTCACTGAAGGTCGCTCAAATCACATTTGGACAAAGGAATTTTGAAACATATTTTATTGATAAGGGAAAAATTTAATGCTCATCAGCGCCTTAGAGAAACCCTACGGAAATAGGTTTAGAAATAATCACATGCATGCCATGCATTTTCTGGTTTCTTTCATAAGGCTTTTCACACTGGAGCTATTTACATTAACTGGGCTTTGCATTTCCACAGGATTACGGACACCCTCAGCTCTGTGCAGGGGGCTGGCACCCCCACGGCTATAAAGCACTGGTGTGCCCAGTTGCCCACCCACTCCCCTCACATGGGCATCCTAGCTGTGCAGACCCAATCTTCCCGGTGTCCCTGTACCACTGCCAGACACATGGTTTGACCAGACAAGAGCGCAATGGTGCTCTGTGACCCATCGTTGGACGTAACAGCACCATCACGGGACACTGCTGCAGGGGATAACTTGTGTGGTCCCCAGGCGCCTGTGCCAGAGCCTGGTGGCACAACCCACTGCTGTCCCTCTGGCTCGAAGAGTGGCACCAAGAGTGGTCAGGTCTGAGATCTAGGCCCTGATCTCGCTTACCTTCATGCACAACCCACAGTATTTCATTAAAATGTGGTATTTTTTTCCCCAGACTCACTAGAAAATAAATCAGAAGTCCAGGCCTCCTACTTTCTGATTCGTGTTTTCCCTCATCCTCTGCCCTTGACGAAAAAAATCTCGTCTTTGCAATGTTCAGTTGGTGTTTGTGAAAATTACATCACAGGGGATAAAAGCCCTTCTCCTCAAGTGTGACACACTTCCACTGGCAAAGAACTGGGCTGAAGGGCTCAGAGGGAAGGAAGCGCTATGGGAAGGGCAAAGACACTCTGTGAATTTCCTTTATTAAAAGATGAGAGAGGGAAGTGTGTTATGTTTTCTCTGAAGCTGCAGAATTGTTTTCACATGAAATATTTGAAAAGTTTGCTATGTGGCTTTCAATCAGTCTTCCAGAAAAACAGAAAAGAAAAAAAAAAAGGAGCATTATTTACTTTGTTCTAGAAATATTTTAGGAATTTAAAAGTAATCCCTGTTTTATAGGCATAGTACACTTACTCCCTTTACATATGCTGTAAAAGCAAAAATATTTTATATGTCTTATTTAAATCTATAAAATACCATTACAGAAAATTGTTACTTTTATTACTCAAGCTGAACTTTTATGAATAGCTACTCCATTAGATTTATACACTGACTTTTTAGAGTTGGAAATGACACCGTAAAGCACAGGAATAGCTGTGATATTTATTTTAAAGGCTACATTACAAATAATTTTCTGATAACAATTCTTTTTCTTCTCAGATTATTACTTTATTGCTCCCCAACTTTTTCCTCAAACAAATTGCAAGGTGTAAATCCAGCACTTACAGTGACAGATGTCAGAGGAACTGGATGCTTTTTCCAGAGCCTACTTGTCTGCACGCCCAGCAGATGTTTGCCACCCAGATGTCCTGCACTGGACTCGAGGCCACGGTCCTGTTGGACACACTAATGCAAGCTGTGAGCTGCTGTCTAAGGTAAGAAGCAGAGCTGCAGGTCAGAGTATTTGCAGGTGTCTGGAAATCATTTTAATTTGATTATGCACGCAAAGGTATATTTATTTCCGTGCCTATGTGCTCACAGGCATGTACACACATACAGACCTCACATACTTCTGTCTGGGGTATCCCAGGCAAGGAAGCGTATGTACAGCACACAAAGGCAAGTCCAGCAGGTCCCCAAAACATCAGTGAAATGTCTGCACCTGTGCTGAGGTTTCCATGTCTTCCCCAACCCAAACTGCTCTCCAGCCGGCCTGAGTGCCTGAGGTACTCAACTTCCTCACAAACATAATTTCCAGGTCCAAAAGACAGACAAGTCTGACACGCCTGGGGAGATTTACATCCTGCAAATCCCTTCTTACCCTGGTGTGACACCCTGAAGGTACATCGCGGTCCAACATGCACGATCACTGCCACACCAGCGTAATGTGCTGCAACAGCCACTGGGGTGAACAGAAACAAGGACCTTCTAGATAGAAGGACTACCTCAGGAATTTCAACAATCCCACTAGCCACGGGCAGATGCTGCATTTAAGGTGGCTGGGAGTATGTCTGTCTTTGCAGACAGGTGGTGAGCTCCTACAGCTGGTTTCCCTATGTAAGGGATTCCCATTTATTCTCCTGAAGCCTCCAGTGCTGCTGCTGCCAGAGATAATGCTCTGGACTAGACAGGCAGCTGGTGGTGCTTTCGTGTCCCTTGGTATATCCCTCCTTTTACCTCCTGTCTCTCTGCATTCAGGTTCTAAGTGTTTTAAGATGCCTGGGGATGGAAACCGCAAGGCTAGAAACAGCGTTTCAGCCAGGTCTCAAATATTGTGAGCCTTTACCTGGCAGGTGCTGGTGGCCACCTTCCTGCCTGTGCTCGCCCTCGCCGTGCCCAGGGTGCTTGAGCCACGTAGCGGGTACGCTCGGTCCTGGCAGCCAGAACCAGCCTCACAACTGGCCATAATTCACCCCAAAATGCTAACAAGCAGAGAGCGGCAGCACTAAATGCCTGGGTAAAAGCAGGGAGGTCTCCGTTTGTGTTCAGGCCTCAAAAGAAGAAAACATTTGTATTGTGTTTTTAAGCTAATGACAAAAAACTTTTCCCATTGAGATAAAAATAAAAAAACTTTAAAAAAGGGCTGTAATACTCATATCCTACAGCTTCAGGCATCCTACTCCTCTGCCTGCCACTTTTATATACGCATATATAAAGTGTGATAGCCTGCCACTTTCTCCATATAAAAATCTTATAGCAGGCACCAGTGGCGATCACTATATTTTAGTGCAAAAAACCAATTTCCATGAGGACACTGCCTTGACTTTTGTCTTCTCACGGTTTCCCTGAACATTACATTTAGGGATCAAGACATTGGCGCTTGTTCTCTATGTGAAGGTTAAGGGACAGAGGAGAGTGCTTTCTTCAAAGCAAAATTATTTCAGCTCACTTTTTCCATACATGAATGAAAACGGTTCTTTCCTCCATTACTTATAAGAGGCATTCCATATTCTTACAGACAGCTACTATGTTTGGTTGAGTTGGGGCTTTCTTTTTATTTTGAAATAAAAATACGTTTGATTTATAGGGACGCAACAAGTTAAACTTCCACACTGAGGATACACCAAAGTTTTCTTCATCTGTTCTCAAGCAAGCATCTATAAGAGCACTGTACCAGGTTCAAGTAGGAGCTAGAGCAATACTAAACCACTACAAGCTCAGAAGCCATACCACAAAGGCTTGTAAGGCCTCTCAGTCAAGCGCTATTGGGGTCTCCTCCCCTTTCTTTTCTTTCATTAGCAGCAACAGGATTAACAGAGGGTTTTGTTGAAATCTAAAGAGAGGATCAAGCGAGCACCAAACAAAAGCCACCCATGACTCCTTCAGTAACACTCCACTGCTGTCTTCTTGCACAGCTCTGGGCAAACCATTCACTCCACACCTGAACTCATGCCGAGAGGCTGGGAAACCTGGTGCCCATCCCACGCGCTCGGAGTGTACTCTGAGCAGTGGCCAGCTCTGGGCACGTTTATGGGGTGTAGCAAGTGTCACCACACCAACCATCCAGCCATACGGGAGATGTGAGTAACTAGCAAGGGCTGAGGGGTTATCTGTGAGAAGGTTATTTCCTCCTAAATGTACATTACAGGCCATTCAGGATGAGACGCTACTGCAGCATGTATGTGTTCCTGTGACACAAGTGAATGAATAGCACTGCTGAGACAATAAATGCCCCAGACTAGGGTAATAACTAAAAAAAAGAAAAACAAAACAAACCTCTACAAAAGTTAGCACCTCCTTCCACTCCCCCAATATTTCATGTTTCGGCTCATCTATTTTACCCCCTTTACTCTCCCCACTGACAGTACACAGCACTGCAGCTGGCCCTGTAGAGGACAGTGACCCATAAGGTTGTTTTCCCGTTGGGGTCCGGACTGACTCCTTCCTTCCCATTTGGAGTTTGTCATTCTCATCACAGGTACAGCAAAACTGTGTGGTTTTCAGAGACTCTTTGTGAGCCGAAGGAGTTCCACATCCTTGAAAAATCAGATTTATTTCTAGGTAAGAAATGCAAGTCATGGAAGATGAGCCTACTGTATTCTCATAGCCTACTTATTACTGCTTATCTATTAATGAATAAGGCCTCTGGAAGTCACGTTTAAAACAAACAAACAAAAAAGTGATAGCTAGGAGAAATGAAAAAGAAAGTGAATTTTCAAAAGCACTTAGCATTGACTTCTAATGAGCACATTGATTTCCAATACCATTTCCAGTGAAATAGCTCCAATATATGAAATAGGCCATAAATATAACAAAGATCTAATACTAAATCATAAGCACCTCGTATCACAGTCTTTAGGCCAAGGCTGGAGCATGTGGCTAAATAGTGGAGGACCTTCCTTTTTAGGACTCAGCTTGAGGTATTTTCCATTTTCACATGCTGCTCATAATTTGGCAGCTAAGGCATCCAGGAATGCCTTAGGCTCCTAAAAGTTTGTAGACAATTGAGAAAAATTCTGGTGTTCAAACAAAACTGCCTGAGAAGGCTGGCCATCCTGGGTGGCAAAAGGAAGGAAGCTGGAGATAAAAATCCCACTCAACAGCAACATGCAGAAAACAAAGTCAGTAAGTACCGAAATAATTTTAAAAGGTCAGCAGTGTAGGAAGCGGACACTGAGAGGGAGAAAAAAATCTAAATAAATGTAAATCCATTCAGTCTTGCCTCCTACAAGACATTAAATATTTTCCAGCAGTGCTGTGTTAGCTGCTCTGCATACCTGGGCTCCGAGGAGCGTTCCTGCCTGCTCACACGGCGGCTGCTGCGGGACAGCAAACCTCCCCGAGCCAGCATCGCCGGCAGGAGCCAGGGGTTTCCAAAAGGCAATATCTTGCCGACATCTGACGGTGTCACCAATTGCTGGGTTTTTGTCCACAGCTAAACTGGGGTGGTGGTTTGGGATCAGGTTGGTTCCCCCCCACCCCCTGGCCCTGCTCAGTGTCCTTTGGCTCTGAAATTAATTCCTTCAGGATTTGAAAGTGCCAGGACATGCTGACCTCTAGCTTGCACTCTCTGGTTGGGCTTTTTTCATGGTGTGTTCCCAAGGTGATGCCAGGAAAGGCTCGGGATAGTCCAGAGAGAAGGGTTTGGGCTAATTTGGGGCAGAGGATCGTATTGTGTCAATTGAATGGGTTTTCAGGGTATTACCTTAATTTTATATACTTAAGGCATCTATAAAGGCACTCTGAGCCATCAAGGATGTGCTTAAAGCACTTACCTAAAGCTATGCCATCAAGAAAAGCAGATAAAAATAAAGGCCATGGTTGGAACTTGCTGTTTGTAGCGGTTACGTGCGGGGACTGGGGCACGCACTACAGATGAGTCTGCTCCAAAATTCACCTTCCCCAGGATCTGCATCCCTGGCACGGGATGCAATCCTGGCCAATTTACTCTGGCTTCTGCAAGTTTCTCTTTTGTGCCTGCAGTTGCTAATGGGGCAGACATTTAAAATACACTGGAAAATGAACAAATATTTGGGGCTTTTTTTTTTTAAACATTTTTCTTCAGCATTTTTTGGCTTAACAGTCAGAGTAGGTCGTTTATCTCTTGTTCTTGCTTTACATTTCTTTTACTTTGATAGGAAAAGAAAGGTGGAAGAACTCGTGGAAGGTGTGGGGATTTTGTGGGGGAGGAGAGATGAAGGAGGTTGCTTTTTAAACTTTTGCTTCTGGTTTGTTTTACCAGGTATGTGGTGCTGACTGAGGCCACATTGCCCACTCGAAGCCCAGGACCTGAGTGCCAGGCTGGCACTTGTGCCATCGGGGCCACCATGCTCCCCTCGCTGGCCAGCCCCAAATCCCCTTGGGTATGCCCCAGCTCCCCACCTGGCCCTGGGACGCATGATAAAAGATGCTGATAATCAAGCTAGAGGGTGAGCCCTGCTTTTTGCCTTCAAACTGCTCTATGGACCTGCTCACCTGGTTGGTTGAGCCAGGTTTCTCTTGGGAGAAGAAAAAAAAGTGCTTTTTTTTGTGGCTTGGGCTGGACTCGCTCTTGTGAAACATTTGCAAACAGCCCTGGTCCTCGTGCCTACGCTCATGGAAACAATCCCCCAGGAAAACTGGGAAAAGAATGGATGTTTTCTGTCCTTTCAGGCAAAGATTGAATGATGAATCAAAAAAGATAGCAGCAGCTGCACCGAACAGCTTTCTCCAGTCATCTTTATCTACAAGAGGAGCTCTGAGGGTGGCCCCCATGGGTGAAGCGGCGTGCTGCCCCTGCACCATATGCCCTGCCAGAGCAAAGTGTACAGCATCCATACCTGCTTCAGGGGCCCCGCGGGGGAGCCTCTGGGAGAAATCCAGGTGAGATGGAGAAAAGAGGGTCACGTAACGAGTCACGGTGTGAATTCAGCCAGTGCCCACGAAAAGCATGGCCGAGAATCTAATCTTTGATGTTACTTTGCAACACTTTGGTGAAATATCACTTCCCTTGATGAACACAAGCAGTATCTCCGGACCAGCTGCAGCAGCCTCATGTGCTGCAGGTTTACAATGACAAGGAGATCAGCTTAAGCACGAGTACAGCGGGACTGGCCACGGCGCAAGGTGTCTGTGCACATCCTTGGTGACCAAAGCAGCTGCTGGCAGGTTAATTTTTAGCCACAGTGTATATTGATGTGCTGGGCATACAGCACCCTTCCCTGCTATATTACCACCCTCAGCAAGCAAACATACCTTGGTCCAAATTCATCCCCAGAGAGCAGAGTGACACCGGGGTGGAGCAGGACCTGGCCATGGAAAGGTTGCTTTAAGAGGATGCTGAAGTGGGATGCAGCGTGTTAAAGAGGGAGAGCAGGGCTGGGGGGACCAAAAGCGTGGGAAGAAGGGTGCAACAGCTCTACCGAGGCCACGTCGGCAGGAGAGAGGAGCATATGCAGCCGCGGAGGAAAATGAAGGCAGAGCATTTAAAGCCGGTGTGTATTTTTGAGGCAGAGCGAGAGACATCTACCGGTCCATGCATCCCTGCTGCCAGGGTCCCCTCCCACTAATTACGGCAAGGTTTCCTCTCCTTTCAGCTGGCAGCCAGGGAGTGTAATTAGAGTCTAATAAAACCCTGAAAAGTCAAAAATGCAAAAACGGGCTAAACAATAAACACTGGGGGCCAAGGAGGGGCGGGAAGCGTGACGGGCGGGTAATGCCTTGGCTAAACGGTGTGCGCACTGACACTGTCACGCTCCCGGCAGCCCCGAGCGCGCCGGCAACCCGCTGCAGACAGACAGCTCGAATTAATCCCAGGAGGCACGCGTGACAGGCGAGCCAGGCAGACAATTAGAGTGAAGGAGGAAATTGGAAATGGCAAAGGTGTGAACATATGTCAAATTACAACTAAATGATAAATTACAATTCTGTCATTGAAATAAGCGGTAATTAAGAAAGATTTCAGCTAGCCCTCTTGGAGGAAAAAGAGGAGGAAGAGGAGAAAGCAGATTTTTCTCCCCCCCCCCTTTTTTTTTAAATAATACCATTTGGATGTATTGAGTGCATTGTTTCCATCCACCGCGTACGTTGGGGCTGGTTCATCCTGTTTCCTTCTGACTGCGTTCGTGTACTTAAAATATAATACCTTTCTTCCCNCCCTGGTCTGTTTAAGCCGACGCACTGTAATTATTTTAAACAAGCCCGGTGCAGCGCAGCTGACAATTAGGAAACGCTGCCTGCTGGCTCAGGGGATTCATGCGAACCCTCCTCATCATCGCTGGCTCCACGTCCTCCCCATTTCGGCAGCCGCGATGGATGCAGGCAGGCGGGGGGGGNGGGGCTGCCTTCCCTCACAGCCCGCTCAGCCGCGATGCAAACCAGCCGGGAATCACGGCTTTGGAGGGCGGCAGCCCCGGTACCTGGGGCCCCTCTGACCCCTGGGCACATTTGCAGAGAGGTGGTTTTTGGTTTGGGGTTGGTTTTTTTTTTGGAAACAGGATTTCTCCGGTACGCGACTGCTATTCCCCAGCCAGCGTTATCTGCGGAGAGCCCGCGTCGGTAGTTGGCAGCGCTTCTCCCCACAGCAGGGGAAAGTGCACCCGGGTAATGATGGATGTTGAGCTTCATGGAAGCGCATTTGTCATGTGAAATTACAATAATATTGTGTAAACAGCACCTTTCGGCCAGAGATCGGGAGGTGCTGTGTAAACACAAATGAGGTGGGGTTTTTTAATTATCCACTATATACACAGGTAGACTTTGTACCTCAATATGATCTGTTTATACATAAAACAGTTATTGCAGAATTTTATCCATTGACAATAATTGTTTAAAATCCACTAAAGCTGGTTTAGTGTACAAGTCAATACTAAATCACCACAAAGCAATTGGCTCTCTTCGCGTTTCATTACATCTATTAGGTTTAATTAATGTGCAAATGGAGTGACATAAAGATTTTTTTTAAAAAAAAGCAAGATAGGCTAATTACAGGTCAAAGGCTTTTTATATGCATCCTTATCATTTCTTATATATACGTCCATTATACACAAATGGGTAAGAGATGGCCTATAGATACATTTGCACATTTACATTCTGGCTTTGAAATGTAAGTTTTTGTGCCAGACCGCTATACTTAAACAGGAGAGGGGAAGGGATGAAATAATTCAAGGAGTTAAATGCATCAGCGTGTTTCCCTGACAGCGAGGTTGGCGCTAGTGACCATCATCAGGGAATAAATCATTTTGCAGCCACCGCAGCCAGAAAGTGAAGTTCAGATCCTGGAGAGCTTAATTAGGAAGCATGTTAAAAGTGAAAGGGTGAGAGTCATGTTAATTATGTGGGGTTCCTCTTGGAGCAAACCCAGGCAGTAACTGTGCTGTAAGGCTAACGGAGCATCATGTTATCCCCTGAATTAATCAACCTGCGTTACTGGTATGACGCGGTTGCTTATACAAAAGCCCCAACCAAATGCAGTTGCAGGTGGAAGCTTGGATTTGATTGTACTTGATTACTGTGACGTAATCATATGTTTTTGGAGCAGCTTCATGCTCCGAATGGTATTTCAGACACCAAATGGGGTTTTTAAGAGCTCTCTAGTCTTGCCATGAATACACAGCCCGAAGTTTATAACCAGACACTGAGGACTGTTGGGTTTGGGTTTTTTTCACCCTTAGAAAGGTCCATGGAATTGAACCCCTATTCTTGGTTATCACATGCAAGACAGCTTTTTGATATGGGGGCTACACTGGCTTTATAGATGAGCAGCCCAATGAAATCTGTTTTGTCCTCTTGCTGAGAGCTTAAATCTTGTTAAAATCCTAATTGTGGGGTACACACATGTAGCCTTTATAGTTCTTGCCTCAAAATTGATGATGATGATGATGAT
>VWZZ01002595.1:145234-161131 GCA_013399095.1 Psophia crepitans
TTATTATTATTATTATTATTATTATTATTATTATTATTATTATTATTATTTTAGCTTGAGTAATCCAACAGTGATAGTGATTGGGATCATGGTGAAACTTCTAGCCATAAAAAAGATGTAGCTACTGCTCTCTGAAGCCCTTCAGTTCCCCCACTTTGCCCTTCTGGAATAACCGTCACCCTCGTGAGACCCTGAATTTCTGGAAATCTCTTCGTCAGGATTACCTGTTTTCAGACATTCACCCCCAAACGTGTGACTCACTGGCAATTTTACCTTTGGGAAGCCAACTACTAGGAGAGGACACAGACTGGTTTCCCAGAGGAAGCCTCTCTGGGGTTTGAAGCGGCCCAGTTCCCCCTTTCAGGTGCTTCCTTGGTCACACATTGTCTTAGTCAGGCAGCAAGAGGAGAGCTTTGAACATGGAAGTTTTTTCTATAGTGGTGGAGAAACCCATACCAGCAACTGTAAACGTCCTAGACATTATACTTGTGTGCTGTCAAATCTTTTCTAATTACAAAGACCTCAATGATATGTTTTTCCTACATATTCTGGGTTCAGGCAGGGAAAACTTAATTATTTTACTCTTCTGTAGGCTTGTCCCACAAAACCCCTGCCATATTATTACTTACTGCTGAAAAGTTTTCATAAATCACTGTTTTCAGCTGTGATATTAGTCTAGCAAGATCTAAAGTGCAATCAATAAGGTTTTACTAAGTAGTGCTTATAAATGGTCATAGAATCAGAAATGGTTAGGGTTGGAAGGGACCTCAAAGATCATCTAATTCTCAACTTCCCTGCCATAGACAGGGACACCCTACACTAGAACAGGTTGCCCAAAGCCCCATCCAATCTGACCTTGAACACTGCCAGGGAGGGGGCATCCACAACCTCTCTGGATAACCTGTTCCAGTGCCTCGCCACCCTCATAGTAAAGAATTTCTTCCTAATATCTAATCTAAATCTCCCCTCTTTTAGTTTAAACCCTTTACCCCTTGTCCTGTCACTACACTCCCTGATAAACAGCCCCTCACCGCTTTCCTGTAGGTCCCCCTTGGGTATTGGAAGGCTGCAATTAGGTCCCCCCGGAGCCTTCTCTTCTCCAGGCTGAACAAGCCGAACTCCCTCAGCCTGTCCTCATAGGAGAGGTGCTCCAGCCCTCTGATCAACTTTGTGGCCCTCCTCTGGACTTGCTCCAGCAGCTCCATGTCTTTCCTGTACTAGGGACCCCAGAGCTGGATGCAGTACTTGAGGTGGGGGTCTCACAAGAGCAGAGTAGGGAGGCAGAATCACCTCTCTCGACCTGCTGGCTGCACTAGTTTTGATGCAGCCCAGGACGCGGTTGGCTTTCTGGGCTGCCAGTGCACACTGCTGGCTCATGTTGAGCTCTTCATCAACCAGCACCCCCAAGTCCTCCTCCTCAGGGCTGCTCTCAATCCATTCTCTGACCAGCCTGTAGCTGTGCTTGGGATTGCACCAACCCATGTGCAGAGGACCTTGGATTTGACTTTGTTGAACTTCATGCCGTTCACACAGGCCCACCTCTTAAGCCTGTCAAGGTCCCTCCACATGGCTTGCCTTCCCTCCAGCGTGTCAACCACACACAGCTTGGTGTTGTCAGCAAACTTGCTGAGGGTGCACTCGATCCCACTGTCCGTGTCGCCAATATATTAGAGTAGTTCTCAAAGGAGGTCTGAAACACTTCATCCTTTCCATAATGTTAAGTATAAAAGAAATTACAGAAACCAGTGGTATCAGCAGGGAAATGATTGATTTGACTGGTGATCATACCATGCTCTCTTGCTCTCTCTTTCTCCATCCACTCACTCGTGTATGCCTGAAGGGTAGGAAGGTCGGCCTGTACTTATGTTTCAAAAATACCACTTGGAAGTTGCCATACAACTGCTGCCATTTCCAAACTTTTCGCTGGGTTTATGTTTAAAGGCTTCAAAACCCAAAATTTTGCCAAAAGACCTCAACCCACTGGGAGAGCCTGGAGTAGGTGGCAGGAAAGATTCCACAGGAACTAATCTCTCCTGATGGGTTTCTGCCTTAACCCCACCAACATTTGGTATTGTGCCACCAATCCTGAGACAAAAACTAAAAATCCATCTCTGCATTTGTCTGCCTGCTGTCTGACGTAGGGAGAAGAATAGCAGGCAGGGATCATCTTATACATGTATGGGCCTGCTAGACGTATTAAAATGCATCATCAGCAGCTGTCATTAGCCACTCCAAACACTGAGTTATGGCAGGGAACGCAGAGCTTATATGCACAATGAGGAGAAAAACAGCATTTAAAGCCAGGAATATATTTGGCACTGATAGTACTCGGAAATCATTTGGCATGAGAATGCCACCCATTACATGGATGCGTCGAGTATGTTGTTCAACCCTTTTGTGGCCATAGGTCTACAACAGGATGTGATTATCACACATGGAAAATGGATTTGCAGAAAAGATGGCCTGTGACAAATATTAGACAATCATTAACCAATTGTGGCTCTTCCTTGTAGGTTGAAAGCACAAAGGGTATGAGCAACACACTAGTAATTCAGCCTATGTTGAGAATCTCTGATTATATATTCCAAACTTAACTGCTTATAACATTAAAAAAAAAATAATAAAGGAAACTGCAGCAAGAGGCAGACCAACTACAGTTTACACAGTATTCTTTCCATGTTTTAAAAAAAACTAAAATTCTCATTGTAAATACTTTATCTCAACAATCTGGGACACTATTACTAAAGATTCTCTACTCTGACAAGACCCCAGCATTCTGGCCTTCAAGAATCTTGTATTAGATCGCAGTGGGTTTTAGCATTTTAGAAAACCAAGTTTAGCTTCCATCTGAGATTAAAAGAACATAAAACTAGTAGTTTTACTGCTGTCATGCACATTCAATCAGATCCTAATAAGAAGCAGTTGACTGCAACAAACAAAGCAGGTTCAGACCACTGCAACCTCCTTCGCCCTGTGTTACTTTCAGAGATTGGAAACAGGTGGGACCCCATCACGTTTGCAAATCGCAGGCACCGCATATATATATATGAATTCATAAAAATGGCAGGATAGCTTGGAATATTGTTTTATGGATTCATTTCCTCCCTGTCCTTCCCCCGTACCTCCACAGCTTCAGGAAACCTCCTGTGACAGCGGCCGCTTAACTTTTACCGTGCCTCTCCAGTTGAGCTCCTCTGGCCCTGACTCAGATAGCTGTCTGCAGCTGCTGCAAATTAATTTACTTCCCTGTTGGAGTTGCAGCCGATGACCAAAACACCAGCATAATTTAGGGTCTGTGGTTGTCTATATGACCTGATTCCACCCCTCCCCCCTTAATTTTTTATTTTCAAAACCTATAGACATTTTACAAGCCCAAGTAATGCTTCAGTCTATCTTCTTCCCACCAGTATTCTTTGAACTTTATTTCATAACCATAATGCTATGATAGCAAAAACATCTGAAAAGGATACAGCAATTCACAGCAAATTAAAAAAGCATGTCCCAGAGTCTACGCAAAAATTTATAGTCAGCAAATGAGTACGGAGAAGCCAGTACGCAAATCATAGTCCTGATTCAGCAAATATTTGGCAGGTATCCTGACATGCCCTGCAAGCACAGAATGAAATAGGAGGGAAAAAAAGCTGAAAGAGGAGATAAGCCAAGAGCTGTGGTGTTTGGCGAGGAAGTAAGAGTATCTCTCATCATCTTCTCGAGATGGAAGGAGGGTGCTGCAGATCAGCAGCAGACCTGTGGTATGTCCATCAACAACAGCGGCTGCAACATTCACCACCGACAGCACCTTCAGCCCAGCTCTCCCCTCGCATCCCATATTGAGCTCTACAGCTGTGGGCCCAAAGCTGTTGGGGCTTCAAGACACCCTTAGGCATGACCACACTGTATGCTTAGGCACTGTTTTGGAAAAAGATGGTGAGAAATTACATTAAGACAGACATAGGGGAGAGCTTGCCCTGCTAGAAGACGAGGATGGGATCTAAGGTTTGGGTTCAAAGAACCCGCTCTGCTCCAGCCAGGTCCCTCTCCAATGGAAAGACCAGCACAGAGCTACAGATGAGGTAGCTCCCACCAGGGGCAGCTGCATCAGCACCGGGTGGTGGGCAGAAGTGATGAGAGACCCTCTGGGACCCTCACCTCAGCTCCAAGCTCGTTGCTCTGGCCTCGGGGCTGTGTATCCTGGGCCCCTGCTCTGCCTTGGTTTGGGTCCTTCGGGCTGGGACCACAGACAGAGCCTGGCACGGGGGTCTCTCCCTCCCCTGAGCCTGCAGGTACCACATGAACAGACGCCAAGGGGCGATGAAAGCATCCAAAGTACCGAACTCATCCATGACACTGCCTCTTCCCAAATTCACAGGCAAAAGGGACTATCATTATCCACTCTTAACGAGGCCCTTAATGATGATCCTGTTGCTTGGAGACTGGCGCACTACTGAGAGGTGCACGTAACAACATATATCCGGAGCTGCTTATAAATCGGTGACCTATTCTAAGTTATACTTGCGGAGGACCTGACCCAAAATATTTATTCCCTCATGGAAAACAGATACTTCAGGTCTCCTAATGGTCTCCAGTGTTCCCAGCTGACCCAGTTTGGAGCGTGAGCTACACTCAGCCCTATTTCAGCGCTGAACTAGTTCCATCAGAAACGGTTTCCTTTAAAACTGCTGCTACCGAATGACGTGCTATGAAATGTTTAATTTTTTTGAAAGAGAGAGAGAAGGTAAGTGGAACTAATCAAGAAACATATATTGGGTAAACCGAAACGGGCATTATGTAACATCAACAGAGCTCCTAATTAATTCAGATTCATTCAGATTTTACAATCCTCTCCAGAACCAACATTTCTTTTCAGATGGACGGGAGAAAACTGTAAGATAATACAAAAATACATGTAACTGCAGCTTCTGAGCATATTGATGAACAGAGAAGTAGAAAAGGCAGGATTTTTTTGGAAGAGCAAAATAGCATCCACAGTGATAGATGCAGAGTACAGCAAAATAAGTCAGTAAAGGGAAATATGTGTAACGAATTATATAAAGCTGTACGTATAAAAATGAATGTATTGATGAAAAGTGATTTTAAAATGAAGGCTCAGATACAAATCATTAGTCCTATGGCCAAGACTAATATGCATTCTGCTGTAATAAGCGATGTCATTACAAGTGAATAACAATGCTGTAACGGGCGAGGAGACTCGCTGGGGGAGGGGAGTGATTATCAAGCAGTTAGCAAACCCTTTCTCAATTATTCATGTAGTTTTAGTTACCTCGGGTGCTGGCAGGGGCCGTTTCCAAAAGGTAGCAGCAACGCCAGGGAACACGAGGAGGAAATGCAAAGTTTGGAGCGGTGATGGGGACGCCTCTGTGGGGACTCCGGCAGGGGCTGGCCCGCTGCAGCTGCGAGGGAGGGGATGCTGCTACGTTGGCTGAGCTTGGGAAGCAAAAGAAATTGCCCTTCTCTTCATGGGTGACCAGAAAGGACCGCCAAGCGCTTGAGGACACAGCGTGCAGGCGAACCTCCGGCTGCATCTGCCGCTGCATCCCCGGCGGGCTCACCCTTTGTGCACGCTGCCAAAGCCCAGCCCGCCCGCCGCAACCACCTCCTCGGCCTTTCGCACCCCTAAAGCACGCCCGGCAGGCAGGCATGGCCCACGAGCCCTTCCGCCTCCCCTCCTTCCCGCCGTCTCCCTCAGCCCAGAGCCCGCCGGCCCGCACGGCACTGCCGTACGGCAGTGACAGGGCCTGATACGTGCTGTCTTGCCGAACTGGCGTCTCTCCACGGCCATGAGGGAATGGATGTGTAATGCTGCGCTGATAGCAGCCGAGCAATATAATGCGGCGCCGTTAGGAGCATTACTCACAGCTGATGAACACATACCTTTCCCAGTGAAACACATACATTCCAGAAGGAAATGCATAGATCATTTGCTGAAGCACATTTATTATAGCGAAATGTGTACCTCAACTAATGAAACGCATAGATCATATAGTAAAATGATTATGCTCATACCTAGCAGGCTCAACCATTTATTTATTTTTAACCAACTTATTTTGGTTAGGAGGCTGAGCGTGGCCCTCCCCTTCCCAGGGATTAGCAGTCCAAAACCCATTCTTTCTTAGAAAGTGCATTTATTTTCCCATGATACAAACCAAGGTTCCCATCCCAAGTTCTCAAAGAATAAATTAGAAGGGAATCCGCTCTTAAAGGAGTTAGGCATCTGAGTTGAAGCCGGTTTTGTTATTGAAGATGGATTTTGCTACTGCGTATTAGCAGCTGCTGCATCTGGTATGCTTTCTAATTAAAAATGATGTGTATATACTACGAAACATTTTAGGCACTCTCCCTTAAATGCTACTTTTGCTGCTCACCTGAGACATCTTCTGCATCCTTATTAGCATCTTCAGCCAGAAATAGGTTCAGTCAGTGCCCCTCCAGGGTCAGCCATAAACCAGCCATTCCCAGTACATAAATTCTGTTGGCTCCAGCTCGTGCTTGCCCTGAGGAATGAAACAGGTCAAACACTTTGTTTACGACTAAGGAATCCCCTAGTATGCACGTGCCAACCACAACCCCAGCTCAGCAATGCTGGGAATGGGTGTAAATCCCGGAGCTGTGCTATAGCACCAACATTATTCACACCCTGACCAACTGGGAAAAAAACCCAAACCATCACCCTGACTTGTCTCGTTACATGGGATGCCGGCAGCAGCCAAAGACAGCCAGCCTCTTCCACGACTGCTTGTTTGACTAACGACAAAGCTGCATTTTGAAAAAATAAATGAGGAGCCTGTGTTTTATCGGACTGGCCTTTCTCCTGCTGAATTGTATCTGTCTGAGCAACCAGCCTGGGGGAGGGGGTAAAAAAGCAAATTACTTTTGGGAGTGAGCAAGGAAGGGAAAATAGACCAACAAAAGCAAAAAGCGGCAGAAGATCAGGTATGACATGACTGCACTCAATATCCCTTTCCCCTTTTTTCCCCTGAACTTGATTGGCTTCCAGTTGTAGAGGGTATTGATTTGAATTTTTTTCATGTTAACTTTTAATTGCCTCGCTGCAGCTGCAAGGCAGCGCCTTGCTGGGCCCATTTCCAGCTACCATCCCGAGAGCCCCACCAGCCCCAGCACCCCGCGCTCTCCATCAATAGGAAATCAAGCGGCTGCTCACAGAATAAGTCTTCCTACTTTTCACACTTAACAGCAAGACTTTTTCAGCTTGCTCGCGTGTCACCAACCTTCGGAGCAGCTTCGCCGTCCAACTAGCAGCCCTGCTGGAGACTTTTTATCTTCCTTACAAACTTATCTTTCGAACATGCTTTTTAATGTGTAATCGTTGTTTGCTTCAGCAGGGGAGGCTTCCTTGGGGCTTATTGTGCTTAACTGGCCCTATTGTTGTGAGCCTTTCTGATAGAAGATGTTGCAAAAATACATGCGGGTCGGGCTGGGTATTTGCGTTTGCATTCCATGGAGATAACAGCATTTTCTTTAAGTTATACGAGTCCCATTTCATTATTCTGTGAACCTCTCGGTGAACCTCTCGGTGAACCTCAGGCTTCACTATATAATTTATGGTCCCTGATACAATCTAACGGTGTAATCTCATGATTTATGTGCTTCATTTATAATTTGATCATTTCAGTATAATACGTGTTTTCCTACATGATTTATGTACTTTCTCCCGTAATGTATGTGTTTCATGCCATGATATACGTATTCATCAGCCACGCGTTATGCCCCTGATGGCATTTTCCCAGGGAGCAAGGTGGGACACCCCAGCCCGAGGCCAAGTCCCGAGGTTAATTGCAATCAATTCACCTTCCGTGCAATTACACTTTCATCTGCACACGCCTGTGAAGTGAGCATGCTTAACGCCGTATCAGCGGGAAAGCAAATGTGCCTCTTTTCCCCTTAGAGCCAATAAAGCCAGCCGTGGCATAGGATTACAGGGGGGCAGCAGGACGGTTTAGCCCTCCTTTCTAACGTTTCCATTGAGAAGGTGCTGAGAATAATTAATTATCTCCCTGTCGTGCTGATTAACGCAGGTCTCATTTCGCACGTTGACAGAAGAGTATCCCGAACGCTGACGAAGCGGCAGCAGCCTGCTCTGATTTCAGGAGAGCATCCTCGTGCGGCACAAAGCCCAGGCTGAAGGGAAAACTTTAGGAAAACATAACCACCTCCCCTCTCTAAATTCCCCCCCGCTCCGCCCCCAAACCCCAGACAAGGGCTGGACGGAGCCATGAGGACCACCTTATCTGCTCACCCAGCGGGATCAGCACTGCCAAAACTCTTCCCTGCCACGGCCAGCCCACCCTGCCCCCAGGTCATGCACTTTCTTCCAGTGCTTTGCACCTTCACTGCCTATCTCCCGAATTTCCAGCCCCCTGGTCCCTTCCTGCTACACAGCCATTGATCCTGGTCCTGTCCACAGCAGGGAGAGCATCATCTCTCCCCCCACCTTCCTGTGCCTACCATTTGGGCAGCCTCAGCTGACAAACCTTCCACTCTCCCATGCAGGACAGGCTCACCCTTAGTGCTCTCGGCTGAACTCGCCCCAATTAATCCGTATTTTTCTTGAGCAGCAGTGCTCAAACCAGGGCAGACAATGCCAGCTGAGCCCTTGCTAACACTGCGCAGTGCAGAAAGCCTCACTTGCTCACGATTACCCCCTTTGCTTCGTCCAGTGAGGCATTTGCTTTTTCCACAGCCATGCTTCGTGCTCCATTTATGACGCTATTCAGCTCCGCCAGATCCTTTTTTCCTGTTGATCCACTGTTCTGCCAATGGTTCCTCACCCGGGATGTCCACCATTTACTCCTACCTAAAACCAGTCCTTTGCACTTGTCCTTACTGAACCACATCGCCTTTTCTCCAGCTCTCTCTGCTGCCTGCCGTGAGCGTGTTGAACCTCTGCCTTCCCATCAGCTCCCCACTTCTTCTCCCTCTCCTAAACCAAAGGGATTCACAAAAACACCATGCATCCCGCCATGAGGATGGGGCACACAGGTAATGGCTCGTGGTGGGTGGCTTTCTCCCCCTAGCAGCCTGTGTCCCCATGGCACTTCAGGAGAGTGTGGTGTGCAATGGCGTCAGAAGCCTCGCTAAGTGAAGATATATGATATTCATCGCCTCTCCACAAGGCTTATTGCCCTGTCATAGGAGGAAATAAGGTGAGTTTGACATGATTTGTTCTTGACAAATCCCTGTTGGCTGTTACTTATCTCTCTGCTATATTCTAAAGGCTCATAAATAATTTGCTTGATTATTTCTTCCAGCATTTTCCCATGTGATAAGTAGACTGACTGGTCTACAGCTCCATGGCCCCCTTGGTTGGCCTTTTTTCAAAGATGAGCAGACCGGTTATCCTCTCCCAGCCTTCGGGTACCTCCCCTAGCCACCACCAGTTGTCAAAAAAAAAAAAATTCACAACAGCTAAATGACTGTTTCTGTGAGCTTCCTGTGATCCAGTCTAGTGGAAAATATCCTGCTGTCATCTTCCTCCACCCTGAATTCAACCTCCTGGTTGCTGAGATGAACACTGTCAATGTAAAAAATGTTCACCAGTGGTGACATGGGTAAGGCTGAATTAAAAAAACTGCCAAAGATGCAGAGTGCTTTTGTCTTCTCGACATTACCTACTGTTGGCTTTCCAGTGGCATACTGGTGGACCACCTTTTCCTGGTCATTACGAGAAGTAACTAAAATACCTTTGGAATAATTTTTTTCTTTTTATGTCATTTGCAGGTTGTATCTCATTTTATGCCTTGGACCTTCTCATTTTGTCCCTGCAGCTCCATGGTATTTCTTTTCTACTCAGTGACTACTGTACGCATCATGATTGACTTTTCACTCTTCTCAGTGTTTTCACTTTATGTTTACTTGCTCTGGTATGACATTTCCCATCCATCCTCTCTTGGTGAAATAGCTGGTACTTGCATTTCCTGACCAGTTCTTCAAAGGAAATGCTAACTTACCTGAACTTTGTTTTCCCTCAGCCCTACTTCTCATAGAGTTTCATCTACCAAATCTTTCAGTTTATTGACATCCATCACTGTTCTTTTTCTTTCTACAAATTATGAACCATGTAATTTTATGCTTTGACTCTCCTAACCCAACTTCTAGCTCCACATTTTAAACAAACTACTTCCTGATGATAAAAATCACTTGTTTTCTTTATTTTCTGTCTCAAACACCTCTTTCCAGCATACCCAAGGCTGCCTTGGACAGGTTGCATCATATTGCATTCCCTTTCCAACAGAAGCAGAGATCAACTCTTCAGCTGCTGACTTTCATTGTTTTCCATTACTTGCCCAAATCCAAGCTAAAACTACTCACAGGGTAGAGCTGTACTTGATACAGACAAGATGATGCGCATATCTGCATGAGAACAAGATATTTCCTTTTTCTCTCTTAGAACTGCTTAATAAAACATATCTATACATATATACATGAATGAATGTATAAAAATATGTAATAAATATAAATATATATGTATAAAGCAAGATGGTAGTTTGAAACCAGAGGGAGTGGGATGCCCATATGGACAGGGTATTCCTCCAGTACGGACACTGCTCATTTTCAGATATCCCAGCCTGCGAGGTAGCGTGCCAAAAGAAATACCAACAAGCCTCAGCTTTTTTACCACATGATGAGACGAAAGCCCAGAACAAGCTTGGTGTGCTAAAACCCAGCTGTATAAACAGTAGGAAGCTGGCATATGTATAGATGCTTTTAAGCGTAAGCCAGATGTGCATCCAGTCGTGGTGCAACCCTTACAAAGCCAGAGGCTGAGGAGCCTCTGGAGGACTTACAAAGCCTCATCTGCCCCATTGCCTGCTCTTCTCCTTCACACAAAAACTTAGGCCATCTCATTCATGTTGACCAACCCAATGGTCTGCATCAAGGAGGAACATCTCTAGATTATCCCAAGACCTTGAAATTAAAAATCAGTATGGAGGATTTTGATGGTATCTGCTGGGGACTCCCTCTTCAAGATGTAGAAAGCCTGAGTGGAGATTACTTCTTGAAAAAATAAAAGGACTTTGTTTAATTGGGAATGATGCAAACAGTATTCAGGTCTGCACTATAAAAATGAAAAATACAAAAAGAACCCCACCCAAATCCCACAAAATTCCCACAAAAAAAACCCATGCATTCCTTTGAAGACTAATGTACTTATGGGGACCTGTGACTAGGCCAGTTTTGTTCGGTAATGTTGACAATCCCGAACAGTTAAAAGCATCTTTCAGGAATGTGGTGCTTAGAAGATCATATCTATTCACCAGAAAATCTCAGGCCACGTCTATTTGAGATTAATTACAGTACTGGATAGGAAATAGATGTTGCCTCGGTACAAGTGTGTAGGGAATTTTGTCCATCTTAGGAAAAAACAACCACCCAAGGACTGGTCTAAGGAAGCACTCATCAAACTCCCACGACATCAGAAAAGACAAAGGAGAATTTATTAATTCCTGCCTCACTGGGACAAGACCTCCGAGAATATAAGGGTAGTTTGCATCCCCCTCCTCACTGCTATTTTTCCTTGGCCTTGCTCTCCCAGGGGCAATGCCCAGCCTGGTCACTGTGTTGCAGTACAGACCAGTGTGTCACCCATAACCAATCCATCACTCAGCACAGCCCGCAGACCTCTTGGTATTAACAATTTGGGTGAAGGAGGAGGAAACGAGAGGGGAAAAAAGGTGCATTGTGACATGTGGACACACAGGAAGCTCAATATCATAGAAAGACATGAATTTTGGAGAGACCTCTTCATTGTTAGCTTGTCTAGGTTCATAGTGAGGTGCTGGCCACCACAGCCATGAGAAGGCTTTGCAGGGGGGAGGACAGACAGAGATCTGTCCCAACCTGGCCCTGGCATCGGGAGCCTCTCCAACACCAAAAATAGCCCTCAGCAACCACAAGCAGCTGGCATGGACCCCAGGCAGGGTCATAGTCCCGTTGTTGGCCTGCCACCTCTTACTCCCATCAGGAGTAACATCACAACCGCGTGCACTAGGAATGTGCCTGCCATTAGCCACTAAGTTGCTCAGTGAAAAGTGACTTCATAACCTCACACCTTAGCCCCCTGCCATCAGCTGTCCTATGAGCTGCTCTGACAGAAGGTACATCAAAATCACATATTCTGGTCCTGGGTCTGCTGCTGGCCAATCAGCTGCTCAGGGAAAAGTGACCTCACAAGCACATGCCCCAGTCTGAAGGCTGCTGACAGAAATGACTTCAGAACCCCATACTCCAGTACTGGGTCTTCTGATGACTTACCAGCTGCTCCCACAGAAGCGATCTCACCAGCACATACCAAAGCCAGTACCTGTTACCAGGCTACCAGCTCCACAGGCAGAAGTGACCTCACAAGCACAGATACTGGCCAGGCTGTCCCTGGCTGCTCTCCAGGCCACCCTGCATGCCCCCAGCCTTCTTGTCCTGCTTTGACCTCAGCAATCTCTTGGCCTTGACAGACTTCAGTCCCCACACAGCAGCTGAAAATGGGTCTGAATACAGACTTTCTCATTACTGACAGGAACCCATTTCCAGCTATAGTACCAGGAACTTCCTGACCATACCCACCACCATCAGCTTTTACTCTCCCATAGCAACTCTCCAGGTGCGCTCCTAGTTCAAGAGTGGCACCAGGGAAGTAATGCACAGGGCTTGTGCCATCAGAGAGGCAGAAAGCTTTCAGACGAAACAGCTGCCACCTTCACGGATCTGCATAGTTCATGCTAAGGAGCAACAAAGAGTGCTCCAGGGGAGCACCAAGGTGGGAGGATAAAGCATGAAGTTTGACAACCACAACTTGGAAACGAGCAGTTATTTCCTCCAGACACAGAAGGAAATGGGGCGCTCGTGTAGAAGAGAATGGCCAAGGGCCAGCAATGACCTCACTTCAGTATGCTGGGTCTGTTTGCCATTTAGATAGAGATCTTCAAAAATGAACAAACAAAAAAAAATCAAAATCTGAGGGGGATGAGGTCCCAGGTTCTTGGTAGCAATCTTGTTTGAGCAGTGAATGGATGGATGAGCGCTGGGCTGAAGTCCTGGGTAAAACAAAAAGTGCAGCCAGGTATTTGAGGTGGTATATAAACATAACATGTGGTTTTCCATTCCGTGTCCTTACTGATACAGATCAAGCTGCAGTTGCTGTAAAGGCCCCCGTTACTAAACACTTTTGCATCAGGCACCCTTTCCACTAGTTTTTTAAGGTCAATGAATATGTGGGGTTTTTCAGCTGTAATTTAAAGTATCCAGTAGTACAAAACAGATGATAATACCCAATCTTTTATCCTGACAAAGATAATTAAGGGTGTATAAATATTTTATCTGACAAGCAAGGTCCTTGGCAACACCTGCATTGTGCCCAAGCACTGAGTTCTGGGTCAAAGAGCAAAGTTCGCAGGTGGGACTTGGTTCCAGGCAGCTGCTCAATTGAATAGCCTCACCGGCAGTGCAGATGTAACATGGGCCTGGTATTTCCCAAATGTCAAAGGACTGGGCTGGACACAGTTCCCACCAAACTCTTCTGCAAAATATCAGCACTTGGCTCGACCAAGTAGAACTCAAAAGAAGTGCTGAGTTTTATGGTACAGGAGGTTGAATCTGATGAAGAGACCTCTTTGCTAGTGTCATCATTTAAACAGATTATTCCTAATTAAAATGCAAAACATTGTGAAAGATCTGATGGTGACTGAGGTACTCAAACCAAGCAGGTCTGTTGCTCCCATCACAGCACAGCCTCTAAGAAGCATGGAGCACATTAGCTGCTTCTTTCCCCTTCATAATACCACAGAGCAGACATCAGGTTTGGGAAATACATGAAGACTGGATGGTGACCACATTTTAAATCTTTTAGGGCAGGCCTAGCAGTTCAGATGCAGTTGCAGTCATCGAAGCTGACTATAAGAAGTACGAATAAATGCACTGACATTGTTCAGAAGTGGGTTTTGTTGAGGCAGGAGCAGGAATGGACCATCATTAACATTATCGTTAACAAACTGACAGTCAACCCTATTTTTGTCTGATTACCTGAGCATGTATCTCCTCATACCGTGGCACAGATGTAGCATGTACATAGAGCAACATCACAAGCCACACTGATTTAAAAAGAACTCCAATCTTATGGCATTTGCCATTGGCTTTTTTCTGGAAGGTTGGTTTATTTGGCTGTCTCCAGGAGGCTTGGTCAACCATTTGTTATTGGCAGCTCAAGAGGCCAAGTGGCTAGTGTACTGTGACAGTGGCACTCCCAGCTTTTAAGTTATTAAATCTGCAACGGAAATAGCAGAACCTTTTTGCATCACAAACTAAGTAGCAGCAGCAAAAGATGGAAAAATAGTTTGTCCATCATAGCTTACAAATCTGTCTCCTGACTGCAGAAACCCAGGAAGAAGCAGGTTTATCTTTGCTCTCTGGAGGCATCCAAAGACCTGACCAACAGTAAGTAAGTCTGTAAGGAGCCCTCCATGGCTGTCATGTAGCACCCATGGGATCAGGAGCACCCATTGCCAAAGAGCTTGCACCTGGGTGTCCACAGAGAGTGCAGGTGGGCAGCAAAGAGGTGTTTAGCATCACCCATCCTGTGTTGATCTGGTCTAGGACTTTTTAAGTATCAAGAATGAAGCAGAGGATCCACAAATCTACAGTCAACTGTGAAGGTACGTATGACTTTACTGCAGCTTGCTAGTCACAGCAGAAATCCTTCCAAACAGCTTCAAGATGCACACGAAGGACTGAAAGGGATATAAATTCGGGTTTTGGATGGGAAGGGGCTCTTCTGGTGGTGAGGACCCCCAGCCAGCTCCAGCCACAACCGGCTGGGCATGACGACGCAGGCAGCGCTCAGTGTACACGAGGACGGTGCGCAGACTGGAAAAGTGGCGCCTGACCCTGCCCCAGACCCACGTGCAGGCCCTCTGCACGGCACCAAACACCTCGCTCCTTACCCGGGATGTCCCAGGGACGTGCCAGCAGTGCTGCCACAGCACCCACCCCTCGGTGTCATGCAGGTGAGCGGCTGGGTCCCAGGCACCCCTACTCACCCGCTGCCTCCTGGCTGGCCGCCAGGCAGGCCCCAGGGCACCCCACAGGCAGCTGGGAGCCCAGGAACCCCTGGGGCCGGGGTCACCAGGACCAGGGAGGCCCCTGCCACTCCACCCAGCCCGGCCGCATCCCACCAGGCACACGGGCCGGCAGGGAGGAAACCCCTCGTTTTTCCTGAGCTGCCGATTGAGCTTATCTCATCCAGCAGAAGGAAATCCCACTTCTTCCTTACATGCACAGGGCACATTGGCGGTGGGGGGGAGCGCGCAGCCCGGGGAAGGGACGAGGGACCGTGGGCCGCCCTGCTGCCCGAAGGTATTGCCCCCGCACGCTTTTTTTTTTTTTTAAACTTATTTTATTTTACAGAGTGGGTCTCTGGGGCTTCCCCACCCCAGCCGCCACCCTTCCGCTGCGCTGCCCCTGCTCCAGGCCCGGGGGCGCGGAGCTGCCCCGCTCTGCCCGGCTGCCAGGGGGAGCCCCGCCTCGCCGCCCCGCATCCCCTCCCGCCCCCGGTAAACACGCAAAATGCGCGGTGCGGCAGCCCCCCCTCCCCCGGCGTGGGGAAGGGTTAGGGTGTGCAAACCAGCGCGGGAGGGCTGCTGGCCCACCCTGCCGAGGCGCTGCAGCGGGCCGGCGGCGGGAGAAGGCAGTCGAGGGGAAGCCGGGTGCCCCTCACGCCCCCTCCAGCAGCCCGCAGCCTGACCGCGAAGGAAACCCCCGCTCCCCCTGCGCTGGGGGGCACCCGGCGGTCCCGGCCTGAGCAAACCTGCACGGCGCTACCCGGCCACCGTGCCCGCCTCCTGCTTGCCCCACGCTGCAGGGGTGAAATTT
>VWZZ01002595.1:161169-196066 GCA_013399095.1 Psophia crepitans
CAGGCGGTGGGGGGATTACAGCACCCGCTTGCCTCCCCAGCACCTCTTTGCAGGCTTACGGCTTCCTCCCGCATGACACCCCGGCCGCCGCTCCACCGTTTGAGACGCAGGGAGACCAACGTCCGAAGAAGACACACACGAAAAACCACCCCAAGCAAACTAACAAACCAACCCCAGCAAGCAAACAACTCGGGCAGCGCCTGCAGCCTGTTCCAGCAGAAGGCACAGCACCTTGCTGGCTCGAGGAACAACAGAAGCGGCAAAAGCTGCTCCTCCCTTTCATTCTGCAAATTAGAAAACAAGCCTCAGATGAGTTCTCGCCCCGCAGGCAGGGACCGGCCCGCACTCATCCTGCAGCCGCCGCCGCCGCGCTGCCCCCGCACCCCCCGGCGGGGGCCGGCAGGGCTGCGGGTGGCTCGGTGGGTGGCTCTCCGGGACCCTGGCAGGGGTGGCTCCGCGCCTCGCAGGGCTTGAGGAGGGACTTTCCCGCCCCAGGCAGCTGCAGAGGACCCTCGGGTGCCGGTGCGGTGCGGGTGGTGGCGGTTCGGGTTTAATTATTTGAGGCGGTGAGTGAAAATCCGCCCCTCGCTTAGGCGGGTTTGAGCAGCGTTGGGAATATCGGGAAGGATGGAGAACTTTTCCTTAAATATATATATATTTTTCTTAAAAAGGGAAGTCAGTGCGTTTCTCTCCCCGCAAGCCTCCCGTAAGCTTTTGTGTCTGTTTAGCTGCAACCTCCTGGTTTTCTTTGTTGTCGGAGCGCATTTCACTCTCGTGTCAAAGTGTGTCAACTCCAACCTCCCCCTCCGCACCCTGGCACCCCTCCAGCCCCGGCCCCCCCGCCTGAGCCAGCCACAACACCTCGCCGCATAACGAGCAGGCATTTCCTCCCCATCAGCGTACGCAGAAAGGTAATTAAAACTGTTTAGGTATTTTTGTTGTTTGTTGTTGTTGCTTTCCGAGGCTCCACAGCGTAAATGCAACTTCTGCTCAATTAAGCTCTGGGATAAAAATAAAATAAAATAAAAGGAGGTCTGCCGGCGGTTCTTCATTTCTGCACGTTAAAGCTGGAGCCCGAGATTTACAGGCGCCCACCCCCCATGGAAGGAAACCTTCAAATAAAGATGTCTCCAGCTGCAATGACCATGATTATCTACACGCAGGCACATACATATATATATATATTAAAAAAAAGCATATATGCAGACACACACATACCTATATATAAACCCCAAACCTGTTTGTGCCTCTTCCCGCTAATGCTAAGGGTACATTCCTCCCCATTACACCAGTATTTGCACATTTATAGGAGGAATAAAGAAAAAAGAAAAAAAGACGCATGATACATGCGGAGGAGCCTTTCCTCTGCCATCCAGAGAAAGAAGAACTAAAAGGATTATAAAAGTTCAGATTAAAATGATATAAAATCTAGCATTTGGCTCCAACACTAGTGCCTTGGTCCTCTGTAGCTAATCTGTATGCACTCTGTGACCTCCTCGCAGCGAACCCTGCTAAATATATTATTCCCACGGGGGCTTTCACTGCTGCTTGGTGTCAGAAATCAATATGTATGAGGCGCGTGGATGGGAATTTCTAATAGATCTGCCTGGCCCTGTGCTGCTTTTCAATATCTGCCTTGGACTATTAGTGCCGGCTCGGTGCCTGTGAAATAACCGAGATAATCTTTTAAGGTGCACTGTTAAGGTGGAACCTCAATGTTGCCGTTTCAATTAAAACAAAAAATATATATATATTCATAAATCAGTCGGCACTGAGCGTAACCTTGTGTGTAGCCCGATTATAAACAATGATGGGGATTGAAGTATTAGGGCGAGTATGCTAATGGCTAGATTTCTGAGGGAGAGCTTAGTTCCTTTCTTAATTTTTTATTAACGGAAAATTGCACGGTTTCGAGGGGGGGCGGCAGAATTAAAAGTGGAGGGAGCGGGGGATGACACATTGTCTGTGCAATTGCCTCCATGCCGGCGGAGCGGTGGAGGTGAAAGAGCGAGATCGCTATATTACTGCAGATAACGCACCCATTTTACCTAAGAGACACCAGACGGCAGTTCTGCAACGCTCTCCATTTTACCCTGGTTTGTGCACATGAAAATTATTGCCTGAGTGATGTCGAGTGGGGTGTTTTTATTATTATTACTATTTTTGAGGGTGGGGGAGGCTTTTTTTCTGTTTTGTTTTGGTTATTGCATAATTGAGCCTGAGGAGGGAAAGGTCATCCTTTCCCCTTCCTCTCCGAAGGTGGCCAGGAGCGTTCGGGTTGACGGGTGTCCCCTGTACGCAGAGCAGCGTGTCCCCCCCCAGCAGGCAGGCAGGCAGGCAGCAGAGCGAGGCTCAGGTTGGAGAGCCGGCTGTGGGGAAGGCTGCGTCCTGCTCCTTCATTCTCCTTCTCACTCTTTGTTTTCAGTTGAATGCACAGAGGAAGCTGTCTCAGCTCAGTGCACAGAGGTGCGGCATATAAAAGCAATAACTTGCTAAAAGACCTATTGCTCTCCACCCCCCCTTTTTTTTTTTCTTTTTTATTAGGGGAAAGGTAATCACTAATCCATGCATACGCTCCTCCAGCTTTACAGGCGGCCAGGTGGAGTTCAGCTCTGTGCTGGAGATGACAAGTGGAGAGTCACCACCCCAGAGGATCCGTTTTAGCCACGTTTAGCTCCACCACCCTTGCAAGGCTGTCACCCTACCAGAGGCTGAAGAACTGGCATGCAGTCCTGGTATTTTTCTTTCCCCCCTCTCTCCTCCCTGCACACTTCACTTAGCACGGCCCAATCCACCTGACAACTCTCCGAAATGCCCTCAAACACTTGTCTGGCCGGAGCTGGAGGCAGGAGGTGGGGGGCAGGAGCCCACAATTAAGGACATGGGTCTGGCGAGAAGCACGGGCAGAAACCTCTAACCTAGGAGAGCTCCTACTGTGCGGCCCATCCGTCAGGATAAAACTGAAAGGCTCCAAAAGGAGGTTTTGCCCATTCCAACTTCACTGCAACTCCCTGAAATGAGCAGAGGGAACGGGATCTGTTTGGTTCTGTTTTCCATAAAAACTGTGCTTTTCTCTGCAGGTGCCGTGACCCTGCAGCGTGCAGCCCTGCTCCCAGAAACAAAAGCCCATCAGTGTTACCTGAGAAATGTGAACATGGCTTTTCAGACATTTGTCTGGGGCTGCTTCAGCCACTTTCTTTCTGGTTAAGTGCTGGCGTGGTACCCAGCCATAAAGGGGTGTGGGGAGGGAAGAAAAGAAAAGAAAAACTCTGGGTGGTTTTTGGATTAGTTGTTTTTTCTTATGCTCATCTATAAAAAGGCCATAAATCTCTCTGGTCCCTGAAAATTTTTGCCTGAACACACTTCTGCCCTGCACACTGTATATAAATCGATTAGAGCGGCAAATCGCAACTCTAGATTTCAAAATCCACCTGCAAAGATTGCAGGTATTTACACCCAGGGAGCAGCTCGCCAGCAGCTCCTCTGGAAAACAGGACTGGACAGGCAAGGCAGGGATGCATGCACGCCCCGGCCCTGCTGCGCAGCGTCCCGTCCCAGCACGGAGGCAATGCTGCCGCCGGCCATGGGAGCTAAATTCCAGGCATGTATTTTGGATTAACTATCCCCTGCATCTGGAAAAATTCAAACGCTTATAAAGGGCTCCACCACTGACGGCAGTTTTATTCCGGATGCTGAAAGCCAGCTTGCTTGCCGCCTCAGCTCCTTGCAGTATTTATAATACAAACACTTCTAATCTAAGGCACGCAATTCCCAACAGTTTAATAGGGCTGAAGTTCCCTTCCCGCCTCCCCTTTCTCAACCCATCAATTAGGTAGGTATATGTGAAAACAAACAACCTATGTGTTTTCTGCATCTCTAAGGAGGTGTAATGGTGCAAAGTGCTGGTTATATGCATTTACTGATGGGAAAAGAGGAGCTGAGTGGGTCTTTGTAAACTGCCGGCTTGGTTTTTCCATGAATGCTGAAAAAGAGCAGCTTTCAGCAGTGTAGGCAGGGCCGGAGAAGGAAAGGGCAGGGGAAGAGCTTGCACACACACCGCAGACTTGTGGGGTGGCCACAGTGTTGCTAGCAGTGGGAGAGGTGGGAATGAGACCCAGATGAGGTAGATGTGGGGCTGCAGCCCAGCACGATTCACCTCCCCGGGCCTGGAAGTCCCTCACCTGTGTTTTCCTGATCCATTTAGTCTCCTGTCTTCTCTACGTTTACAGCAGCAGAGCAGGTCATGAGAGTCCCTTATGGCCCGCAGCTGATGGTCACTTCGAGTTTGCATTGCGTCAGTCCGTGTTGACCACCATAGCTCAACTACAGACCTGACTCTGTGTTTAAACAAAGAGAATTTTAAAATCCAATTAAAAAATCCATACTCATACCTATATTTCAGAGAGGTTAGACATCTCCAGTTCCAAAAGAGGCTTCCAAAGCAGCAAAACCCCATGTGGGGCACCGGCAAACCAGAGAGCAACACGTGAAGCATCCCTTGGTCTTCTGAGTAACTCTTGTAGTGTGGAATATCACCAATGTGTAAAATCAGGTGTGGACGTGTCAAAACAGCATGTAAGCCATTACTGGCAAAACCACTTGAGCTGTTAAGGGGAGCAGCCCACGGATGGTGGAGCAGCCAGTCGTCAGGATGGCCGCTATCCCCTGCCGTGCTCGTGCCATTGCAGCACCAGAGCAAATGCCCGCCTAGGCAGAGCACTGCTTTGCCTGACCTTTTGTCATGACCTCTGCCTTACTGCCTCACAGCCCAAATTTGCAAAGATGGGATTTGACAAGAGGTGTCACGTCCCTTCCATCCTAAAGGCAAATAAATGTCCCTTTCGATCACGGCTGTCACCCACCATTCACTGCTGAGCGACACCCCAGCCCAACAAATTACTCCTACCCCAGTTCCTGCCAGCATCTGAAATACAGCTGACTTGTAGATGCTGCTGGATGAAGGCAGAACCAGAAGTAAACCCAGATTATAGGTCCACCCTGCAATATTCATGTGCAACATAGATAGCATCAGCACCCGCACAGGAAAATCACTTTTCCAGTAAGCGTGACCTTTTCAAAGGTGGACATTATACAGCCACGTTGTTAAGGGAAACACAGCTAAATCAACTCACTAGAAACCAGCTAGTAGCTGTAAGGAAGACACGTCGGTGTGGACCAGCCCACTCGTACTCTCTGTGTGCCGCTCAGCACAGGTTGATGGTTCAACACCGGGAGCGGTTGGTGGCCCCTTCCCCTGCACGTGTGGGCACAGACACGCTGCTGCCCACAGCCCTGTTGACAGTGGCAGTGGTCGGTGCCCCAAGGACCTGGGAAAGGAGCAGGAGAGGGGTGCTGCTCTGCAACAGCAGCCCATGCAAAGACAGCAATGCTTATTTGGATAGCTATATGGGCAACGAAGCTGGAGATCAAGCGCATGGTGCAGAAGAGGCATCAGCATGGCAGGCAGCCACCACTCAGAAGCAGCCCCAGCTAACTGCTGCACAGCTTTGGGCCTTCCTTGCATGCTCTGGGCAAAGAGGCTGCTGCTGCCTGGTGGAGCCTGAGGTCCTCTTTTCCACTTTGCCCTGCGGAGTCTGCTCCATGCCACTTGGACACCACTGCAACACCCCAAATTCCTCCTCTGGTGCCATACCTTGGTGCTGCATATACCTCTGTGGGCAAAGTAAGAGTCAAAGTAAAAATGGGCTTGAGAGCTGGTTGTGACAGGTGTCTCCAAGAGCAGGAATGAAGCAAAAATGTCACCAAAACCTGAAGCAGAGAGTCCAGAGCAGCATCATGCAACACAGAGCCTCAGCGCCAGCGTTGTGTCACGCTGCAGCTCTCCCACACCAGTCCCATGGCTGGAGCAGGGTGTCCCTGCAGGGCCTTTCCCAGAGATACGGCCATATCTCTTACACCGCGCCAGACTCCTCAACCACTGGGAAGGGTTATGAGGAGCAACTTAATCTCTTGAGGGGCGAGGGAGAGGCAGGTGCTTGGCTGGGGTGGCTGCAACAAGGGAGGAGAGCCCAGCGGGGGCTGCGGGCAGGGTCAGGAGCCCAGGTGCACCCACAGGGGCACAGCCATGAACCCAGCTCCCCACGCTCGCCTCTTCCACACAGACCCAGGCAGCGCTTGTCGGGCTTTTTTCCTCCCCGATTTCCTCTCCTCGCAGCATTACCACCTTGCTCTGATGAAGGGATGGGGACAGACTGACAGCGCGCTTCCAGCACAGCAAGTGAAGCTCACATGCATTTCATCAGGGCTGCACTCAGGGTTTTTTACTACCTGGTTACACCCCAAAGCTGCCATGCCTTTATTTATGGGGAGGTGTGTTTAAGCAGTGTCTCAGCACTCCTTCCCTGCCTAAAGCATGCTCACCAAGAGCTCTCCTTCACTACCAAAGCTCCACTGGATGCCCTGGTGGCAATCACGATCCTGACCCAAAGCTGGGCTCCCCATTAAAACCCTCCTGGGAGCAGCTCTCCGCTGCTACCCGGCAAGGGGTAGCAGAAACCACGGGCACCACTGGGCTGGGCTTGCCCAGCTCCTGGGCCTCCGGGGAGGCAAAGAAATTCATCTTAGCCCTGCTTGGCAAATCACTGCCGTGACCACGCAGTGCGAGCCAGCCATTCAGGCTGAACCCTGGCCATGTATTACCCAGGCGGCGAATCCCACAGAGCCCTGGCAGCTCACCCCGCTCCCACAGCTCATCCTGCCTCCTGGAAAGCATCTCCCATGAGCTCTTACTGCGGCAAAGGCATCCCCTGGAAAGGAGGCAAAATTTTACATCTCCCCACCTCCCTCAAAATACTACAAGCACAGCTGCTGCTACACTTGCATTTACTCCAGTGCAGTCCCAGCTGCTCAGCAGCAAGCTGGGGGTGCCCGCAGAAGCACCCTGGGGGTGGGCTGCCTGCCTTGCTGCAATATGGGTTTCCAGGGGGAGTGAGGCCAGACTGATGGGGCTGCTTGGCTGCACTAATCATGGTCTAGCTGTTTCTTGGTCTCACCTCTTTTTCTCCCCACGAAGAAATGGGGGTTATGGGGCCATTCAGTGGCAAGGGCAGGAGGGGAAGGTGAAGTGAGGAAGATGAAGGAGGAGTGGGAACACAGCCAAGTTGCATGGCATATCTTTTAAGAACTAAAAAGTAGAGTCAGAATAACAAACCTAATCTCCAGCCCCATTAACATGAGGGGTGGCTTTGCCCCCCAGGACAGTCATCTCCAGCAAGACTGGCAAATGCACAAGCGGTAACAACCGTGTTTGAGGGAAAGGCACTACAAAAAGGGAATTTGAGAAACAAACTTCATGTTCTGGGCTAGAAAAGCAAACAAGAAGCATTTGCCAGTGCAAGCTTCCCATTTACCATGGGTGCAGCCTGCTGCTCCCCAGCCGCCTCCTCCCTCGTCTGCAGGCAGAAGCAGGGGAAAGCAAGCAACGCTCTGCAATTACAGTAACCTAAGAAAAATGCCAACCTGCCTTGGCCACCAAGATTGCTTCTGCATGGCTCTATATTCCAGGCTATGCCACTTTGATGCTTAGTAGTCTACAGTAAGGACCACTGAGGCTCGGCACAGCTCAGTGCACCCACCAGGGCAGGCAGAAGCACTCATCCAGCAGCAATGGCCAAACGCAGCATCACTGGGTGCCGAAAGCCTCTCAAGTTTTGCCTCCTACATTTGCAGAGAGGTAGGAGCAGATCTCAGTTCTGCAGGTGTGGTAATGGCAGCAGAAGGCACTCAGATGCAAAAAAGTAACTTGGGAAAAAGCAAGGAAAAAAAGTGTCATCTTTGGTACAACAGACACCGGGAACGCAAACGCCCACTTTGTTTAAGTGGAAGATACTTGAAGGAGCAGCAACACCCCACAGGAGCAAGAAGCATAGCACTGTACATCCCACATCCCATGCAGATTGCTGTCAAGTCGATGGGAAGGTGACACATCACAGGGAGAACAACAACTTTAAAATAAAAATTAATGAATTATTACTGGCAATTGGAAAAAAAAATCCCAGTCGCTTATACAAATGAAACTTGGCTTCTGGAGTTTCTAGCGATAATAAATATTTAAACACCTTCCTTGTTTTAACATAAAGCAGAAGAGAAATGCAGCAACTGTGGTGGGAGCAGCAATGTGTCAGAACAGCAGCGCGGAATGTCGCATCAGAACACGGCGGTGGCTCACGCCCGAGTGGCAGGGAGTGGGGAGAGGGCTGCAGCATGCCCCAGCACAGCTCTGCCAGGGCGTCACCATCACCCCCGGCAGGTTTTGTTAAACAACCATCCTGGATACAACCTGCCCCAGGGTGAAGCACACCACAGGAGGAAGGTGACAAGCTGGGCCACAGGCTCTTTTCAGATGAACCAGAGGCAGATATGCACACATGCCAGGCGAGCACCTCGTCCGCCTGCTCCATGGGGCACAATTCAGCAGCCATGGGGAGTTGTTTGGCCAGGGCTGCCGCTGCACCAGGAGCCACGGCCACCTCCTTGGCCATGCTTTCCATTGTATAAGCAACATCTTATCCCAAGGGGATGCCTACCCAAGCACCACTAACCCACCTTGGCTGCCTCTAGCCTTGCTGGTGGAGAACCAGCCTCAGTCTCCCCATGCAGCGCTGCAAAATTAATGCCCTTCTTGGTCCCTCCTTTACTCCCAGCAAAGCCAGTGGCAACGCCTGCAGGTCACATTACCTGAAGTGCTTACTGGAAGGTCCCATCTTCAGCAGGTGTAGCTATGTTCAGACCTTTAATTCTGAGGGCTGTGAGCTTCCAGGCAAGGTGTCTGCCTTGAGCTCATTGTGCTTTCAAAGTCCCAGCAAAACTAACTCAGCTGCTTCCAACGAAATAATTAGATGAAAACTAGCTAGGGCCTGACTTATTTTAACCTCTTTTGCAGAACACTCAGCTCTGGCAGGGAAAAGTTTAGGACATGCTGGTGACGTATCAAGCACAAGTCTTACTCTCTGCCCCTTAGAAATCCCCGTAGATTTGGTCAGCATCAGTATTTTAGGGCAGAAGTAGCCTGTGCATTCCCTGCTACCATTGCAATCTGCATTGCCTTCCTGCCCCTGCCACGCTGGGGATGTGAAAAGTTCAGCACCGACTGCTTCAGGTCAACATCCCCCACCACTTCCCCACGGAACTGCCGGTACAAGAAGAGCAGCAGCCCCAGAGCACTGCTACCTTCCCACCTTGATGCTTGCTGGGGTGCTGCTCAGCACCCCAAGCGCCCTACCTACCTTGGAGGTGCTCCAGCCTCCGGGAGCTCAGGCCTCTGCGCAACCACAGCCCCGCCACCTTCCCGGGATGCGAAACATGGAGCTGGGAGCTGCTGGCAGCAGTCAGGGCAGCTGCCACAGCTGCCTTCTTCTAGGGAAGGGAGGAGTTAAAGGAAGGACATAAAGGGGAAGGGGGGGACGGGGACAGAAAAAAGAAAAAGTGAGCAAATGAGCTTTTTCCTCTGCCTGGCTTGGGGGAGCTGCAGTTTTCCCTGGCCTTTCTTCTCCTTTCAGCTGCTGCAATTCTAGCTTATGTTATTGGAGTACGACGTGCTGGGTCACAACAGGAAAAAAAACGATCAGCTAATAATCCTGCTCATGCTTCATCTCTGTGGTGAGATTGCCTCAAGATCATCCCCATCTTATAAAAGTCGCTCTTTCCAACAGAACTAGGAAATGAAAGGCAGGGACCAGACTGGTGCCCCCAAAGGTCCCTGGCTAGGACGGCTGTGCCTCTGGCAGGTTCAGTGCGTACAGAGGCTGGGTCCTGCCTGTCCAGCTGTACAGTTCAGTGACACTGGATCTCACTGCTCTCACTGCTCGAGGCCTGAGAGTTGACAAAGCATTAGCCCTCCTTCTGCTATCAGATTCCCATATGGTCTTTGGCAAGATTAAGATCATGCGTGTGCCCTGAGCCTCCAGTGGTGGCCTGAACAGTCTGAAAAATACAATTTTATACATAATGTTTGTGCCACGCATCAGATTGACATATGGAAAGGATGCTGACTTCTTTACATGATAGGACTACATGTAGTTGTGTGCAGGCATCAGGCCAACCTATTTCTAGCCTTGCTGCCTCTCCCTGCAGAGATGCTATTCCATCCCAACAGTCTCCTTGAAGAGACCATATAAAGCTTACCAGTTACTGACAGCATACTCACCTATCGAGATGCCTTGAACAGCTACGACATGAGAATTCATATTCCTTCTGTTTACTACGCTTACTAGCAGCACTTGCAAGCTATTTCAGTTTGAACCAGCCATCTAAGAGAGAAAACACCTCCACCACCCGCAGAGTTGTTTCTGACCGTACTTCTGCCATGCATGGCAGGTTGGGAAGCATCAGACCCCAGGAGTGTGGGAGGACGCTGGCCCTGGACCTCTGCCTGCTGAGAGGTCGCCTGCCTGCGCGTGCTCCGGCTGTCCCCTGCACCGCCACGCCGACTGCAACGAGCATCGCCTGGCTGGAGCAAGCGAGCCGTACTGGAGGCAAATGCTCCGCTTAATTGGTCTCAGCTGGAAGCTGCTCCGTGCGTGCCAGCGTGTTTAAGGAAGCAGGTCTGCAGGAGAGAATACACCGGAGTAACCAATTAAAGAACCCCCCTGATTTCCCTTCCCTCTCTCTCCCAGCCCTAAACCCTGAAAGCCTGTTTTGTTGTAAACGAGGAGTGTTTCTCACTGTCAATGAAATCAGCTCCAGAATAAGGTTTCGTGATTGGTATTTCCAAGTTTACTACTGATAGCACGTGTGGAGATAGTTACAGAGACCTGGTTAAATCAATTCAAGGTTTGCACCTTGATGTCTCCATTACTAATTTTTTTTCTTAAAAACGGGAAAGAAGCGACACAAGAAAACTCTTCATTCAGTTCAAATCCAAGTTTATTAGCCTGTAAAAGTCTGTTTCCACACAGTAATCATAAGAAATGAATGAATGTTTATGGAGCGTAGCATAAAAATATAGCAAGTCAGCCATAGGTTGGAGTTTATGATTGCTCACAAAAATTAATCAGCAGATCACATGGCATTGCATGAAAAAAGCAAATCAGTCCTAGGAATGCAAACAATCAGGACAAAAGGACAAAACAAGTAAGAGCAGAATATCAGAAAGTAGCAATTAGTTCGCAGTTCCTAATGTGTGTGACAGATTTCTTTAGATCAGGTTGTTTAGCCGCTAATTCTCAAAAAAACAAATTGAAAGCCAGTCATTATAATTTTGCATTAAACTACATTCTCAGTCAACAAATCAGCTGGTCAAATTCACTATCAATCTCTAGGTATGACTATTAAAACATAGGCACATAAAAGACGAGGTATACTCAACACCAGCTACTTCTCCTAAAGCCTGGTGGCCCCAGACACTCACAGCTCAAAATCAGAAGCTAACGCGAGACACGTGGGTCAAGATATTCTAGTCGCTGTCTGGACATGTAAACCTTCTCTCCTCTTAAAAACTCCTCCGCTGATCAGATCTCGGGAGGTCCACCTCTCTCCTGGGCATAGCAAACCTGATCCTCTGGGAGGAGAAGGGGTGTTGGACACCTGGCCCAAACTTGTGTGTGTGTCCCACGTACCAGGGAGGCGGCGGTGGGAATGTCCCCCACTAGGTCCTTTTTGGGTTTGCTTTGGTGGTGATCTTCTGTAGGGTTGTCCCCAAATGCCAAGCTGAGGTACGGACTTTGCTCAGAAGCTACATCCGATGCAGACAGCACCCGTGTTAGGAGATCTGGGCAAGCAACAGGGCTTTCTGACCTGGGCAAACTCTTCTCTCTCTCTTTCCAAAGGAAAATGCCTAGCTAAAGAGAGATGTATTTCTTCTAATGCTTTGGGTTTTCCTGAAGAAGTGCAGAGCGTTACTGTTAATAGCTCTGTAAAGAGAGCAGATTTAAAGGAGTAAGGGAAGAAAGGTGTTTTCTTCTCAAACATAGGATGCTTATACACATCATAAACCAAGCTGGGGAGAACTGCACTGAATAATTAATCCAGGCTTTGGCTGACATCATGACGCCTGCAGAGCTTTCTACAAGAATTCTGCTGAATTATTTTCTAGCAAAGATCCTTGATTCTGCAAGTCAAAGGGGCCTTATACAGGCCAGTAAACCCCCAGTTACAGCGTCTTCTCTTACGGGGAAGTCGTACTAGACTAAGAAGTACCTTCAAAGTTTATTGGGAAATTAACCCACTAAGGCTGATTTCTAAAACCCCTTTTTCAGGGAATGGGCAGTAGCATGACAAACTATTCCTGCTTATTAAATTAAGAATAATGTGACAATCCTTTATATCATTTGAAAACTTAGAAGAACAATGGCAATACTTCCCAAACCAGCCGAGCATGTCCATCTTAAAAACCAAAAGGCAAACAGAAACAAAGCTACAGTGCGAGCAGATCCCGATATCTTTACGGATCCTGAAGTTCACCTTTCTTTCCTCATCCAGTGGTCTCAAACTTTATTGTATGTTCTGCAGTTATTACTGAGAAGACATATTTCTTACCTTTTGGGGCCATCTATCTATGCTCACCACACACTGGTGACTGAATAGATTCTTACAGCGAAGTAAGGTAGAACTTATAACTAAGTCACCTATATAATATCCTCCAATTTCACGAGCTATCTAGTCAAGCCCATGGGAATCTGGGGAGGACCAGAGCCTCCCAGAAGGCATGTTGCCCTGTACCACCAGACCGTTCATAATTTCAGACTTGTTCCCTGGAGAAATATAAGAGCGTGCTGAAATGCCTAGTGGCAAAACCAAATTGAGTCCAACACAGCCTAGAAGAATTGAGCTTCCACACAAAAGGGTATTTTCCTTCCTCTTAATAGGCTCCGTAATGAGTTTGTCAGTGTTGGCTTTGAAGAATTACCTGCTTGATGTCTGGGTTTTTTTTTTAGATTTTTTTTTAATTAAAAAATAAAAGCTATAAAAAGCTAGAGGTTGTTTTAAACTGCAAGGTTCATATCTAGGGCGAGTACGTCTCTGGAGCGGAGGGACGTTTTTCATTCAGACTAGTATAAAACAATACTCAAGGGGAAAAAAAGTTGAAAGAGAAAGCATTAAAGGAATAGGAACTCAGAGACCTCTTCCCGCTTCCAAATCGACCATCTCATGAAATGAGTGTATTTCCTCCCTGTGAACTCTATATTTAATCCAGAGAGATCACTGACTATGCCTGAGCAACTTGGCAGCCCTTTTCCTCCTCTTCAAACAGACCTCAAGATTCACTCTTGGCATTGTCTAATGAGCGGTCTGTGTCTCCCAAGAACGTACATTCTTACGGATTTTGATGAGAGCAGACAGGATCAGTGGAAAATCCACTTCCATTCATTTCACTTTTGTTGCTTTCTTCAGAAAACAAAAGGATACACTGAGGCTTCTGCTGGAAAATCAGTTGACATTGAAGGAATCTCACAGACCAAAGGACGTACCTCGTGTTTCAAACCCTTTCAAAATCCAGTTTTGGCACCTAAAAGCAGACCTTCTGTTTATTAAAGGAATATTCGCAGAAAAATTACATTCCAAATCTCACCAAAATCAGGTGACGTGTTGCCAGCACAGTCATGAACTTTCCCACCTATCTGAAGTTGCTTTAATGTAGGCAAGTAGTATGGGGAAAACAAATGGCGAGAGGAAACCGTTTCCTTTGCTACATGTAGTTTATGAGGCAGGGAAAGAGCAGAACTTTGAAATAAGAAGCAGTAAAACAAAAAGGAAGATATTATTGTCATTCTCTCACAAACCATATTTGTAATTCCAAATACTCCAACAGCAACAGGATGATCTATCTCAGGACTACTTTTTGTTGCAAGAGTTACAGATGAGACTTCACTTTCGTATGCTTTTCCCTACTCAGCTAACTGCTAATTTATCACATGACCCTCACTAGTCCACTCTTTTTATACCAGAGGTCTGCTTGCTCCTACTTCACTAACCTTTTTGTAGCCTCAAAATCTCAACATAATATTCCTAGTCTTAAAAAGGTGCTACTTTTTTCTGCCGTTTTAGAAAATCCAGAGTATGATGTTACCTTCAGGAATACAGCTTACGGGGTTTCCATCAATTGCCAATTGAGAAGGAATTAGTTTTGTAGCTATTGCATCATCACTTCATAAGCATTCATTCCCATATGCAAGACTGAGGTCAGCATTTGGACCTTCTCGCTCATTTGGAGGAATTCTTTTTTAAAAGAGGTTTTCTTTGTTTAAAATCCCACAAACAAAACCTGTTTATGGAAAAAGAGAGATATTTTGAATACTAAAGTCCTTTATTCAACAACACAGAAATATCACAAAAACAACTTTACTGGGCAAATCGAATGTTTTTATACAGTTTTGTACATGCCCCATAAGTGATTATTTTTTTCATAAATACACTGTTTTCCAAAACTGTTTTTTTTTTCCATAATTGCACAAGCATACATACACCTTACACAAATATCTATTAGAAAATTTAATAGATAACTGCACAGTTCAGAAATAGGAGAACACTGTGAAAGGAGTACATTTCTGTGGCCCGTGTTTCTGAAAAAAACCCCTCCTAGTTCCCTGCAGTTGTGAAAATGGAGTACTTTCTAACATAGGAGCTGTCTTTTATTCACTAAGAATACAGTAGAGCTCAGCATGAAACTGCCAAATTTAATAAAAACAAAATCTGAAACATTTAGCTGTTACACGAGAACCCACTGTTTGATATCACTATGCATCTAACCATGATCAAAGACCCACTACTGCTTTTTGCTGAATGCATTCGACCCTGAATGGTATGTTCATTTAACTACTTTCTTTCTTCATTATTTGATTACAGACAGAGCCCATTTAAAGACTTTATATTCTTTAACATTAATTGTCGGACTTACATACCAGGGGTTCTGTACAAAAGGGAGTGTTTCCCCTCGTAGGGAGGGTCTGTTATTAATTGACAGAATGGGTACATGTGCCTCCCTTTCAGCCTTACCATTTGTCATAAGTTTATCTGGGGTATGCCAAAAATGCTTCCACTAGGCTTAGTGCTCACACCTAGAAGATGGAAAAAGTATGTTCTGCCTTTTTTTTTTATTTATTTTTGCCCTTTTTTTCTTTTTCTTTTACGTCGTGAGAATGAATGACACAGAGGAATACAAATTCTCATACTGGAAAATGCATTTGGACCTTGTGAAAAGCACAGATTTGGTAATTAGAACTCAACAATAATCTGATTGACAAATATGTGTATAAACGGGGGGAGTAGGGCTCGGGTGGAGAGAGACAGGCCAGAAAAGGGATTTCCTTCTGCAAATATCACTAATTAAAATGTTCTGTGTGCACTACATCATATAGATACTGCTTCAGCAAAATCTAAAAATCTGATGGTGCAAAGGAACAACATCCGAAATGAAAACCATACGGGTAAATCAAAGAAAAATCAACTCTTGTTCATTTTCAATAATTAACAGATTTGCTTGTTTGTTTGGTTGGTTGAACAACTTTGAATTGACATGTAAAACACCACAGTTACAATATACAGATCCATCAGTTCTTTAAAACAAAAGGACAAAACAAAAAAAGAAACCACATCAAGACATGCAACATTAGGGTATTAGACAGTAAGTACATTGCTATGAATATCTTTGTACACCTAATGTAGCCTGAATTTAATTTGTCTCTGCTTCTGTAAGAGCAATCGCAATTTTCCAAAAAGCAAGGCAAGCTTACCAGCCAGATGTGCAAATAAGGCTTCAGTTTGTAAATCAATCAGCATTTTGGTAGAGAAGACCTTACAGAGCTCGTATTGGCCTAGTGGTCAGTAACAGAGGCCCTAACCAAAAAGTCTCCGACACACACACAAAAAATCCATACACGGCTGCCATACAAACAGACGTAAAGCTCGTCAAATGGGTATTGGGTGAGTATTCAACTGAGGACCTCGTACCAACTGTAAAAGGGGCAGCATGACAGAAGCATTTCAAGTGTGACATTCCACCTCTGAAGCCATGTATGTGACATCATACAACGCAAAGACGTAGGCACATGCATCAACCCTAAGTTGAGGACGCAGGTGTAAGCTCAGCCCGCCCACGCTCCTCCAGTTACCCGGGGTCACCCATGTTCTGCCCGGCTCTGCTGACACACACGTGTGACCTCAGGAGATTTCTCCTTCTCCATTCCTCGGTCTTCACTTCCCGGGCCATTCCTAACACCCACCAGTCCTGTGAGCTCCCTCCCCTGCCAAAGCCAGTGTCTCCCCCACCTGCACAGGTCCCACACCGCAGAGCTCCCAACCATCCATCCCCTGTGCTTCACCCAGTGAACGTGACCAGGGGCCAAAGGCTGAAGGACTTAGCAAAAAACAGAGAAAGTGCTGAAACAATAGGAGATTTGAGTGTGCTGTGCATCGTTAGCCAGTTATTTCCACGCCCAGCACCTCATCTGTGAAACTACTAGTAGTTCCATCTTGCTTAAAGTGATAAATCTATCAAATACATGGCACAACAGCATTCGCTTACTTCGATGGGATGGCCTTTTCACTCCTGAGTGGTATGACAAAGCCAAGCAATAAAAACTGATGATCAACTGATAATAAGTATCCCTAAGTCCAGTATCCTCCACAATTTTTACGACATGTGAGTTACATCCCTCCATGCGCTGCCTTTGTGAGGAGCAGGCATTTCCTCTGTACAGCTAGAGCAGGAAGAAGAACGGCAGAGCATTCTTCTGGGGGCCTAAGGGACCAGCCGCTCAGCAAAGCCGAGATCAGTGGACCAAGAAATGTGTGGGGAGAAGCGGTCTTTTTTTAAACATTTTTTAAAAAAATGTTCCTTTTTATACCACAAAAATATCCAGGCTCTCAAACGAACATGAGTGCAAGTGAGACCTAAACCAGTCCAACTGTCAAAACTCACTTAACTGTGAAGAGCTCCACTTGGACAAAAAATACGGTATTCCACTTCATAAAATATTTACTCCATTGGCAGAAAAAGTTACATCAGAACTCATAGGTGAAGGGTAATTAGGCTGAGTCACCATTTTTTCTCAGGTCTCGTACTCACTTCGTTTTGCATTCCAGAACAACTTTTATATAGACGACTGGTTTTGCACACCCACCTATGCTGGGCACTCCACCTCAGAGCACAGTGAAAACGAGTCAGACACCGGACAGCATTTTTGGAGAGATACCCCTCTGTAAAGCTCCTTTGGAAGCAACGCAAGTGCACAAACCGCTACTCTAATATAGTGCTTGAAAGATTAATTTTATATACTACGTCTTCCCCTCTTATACCACCATGACAGAAGGTAACTGCTAGATGTGTCACAATCTTTTCATCTTGGAAAACTTGGCATCAAGTCTCTACGGAAGGATGCATGGTAAAACAGTGCTGCTGTTGCTGCTGCTGCTAAACAACTAGCAAAATAATAGTTAAAGCTAGAATTTATTGCTCCGGATTTAACTCGCAGAACCACACCGTTGTGTACAAACTGTTAATCTCCATAGATGCTCAGACATGATTGTCTCCTTGTGTCTAAACACACAAAATACAAGCGGCTATCTGTACAGTTTACAGTACTGAAACACATATATTTGAAAATGAAGTATAGATATGTTACTTTTCAAAGATACATGACTTTATAGCAGGGGTTTACCCAAATTTTTTTTTTTTTTTTTACAGCCACTTTAAAAATAGACAACAACTTCACTAGTATAGCTAAGTTACATCAAAGAAAGAATCAGTGTACTGAATGTGAAGAAGCTGGCCAATTCCCCAGGCTCCCAGATTTTTGTCTTTTGCTTTTGAGGAAACCCCTATACATAAATGAAAATAGTATCTGAGTATATTCTTCAATGGTGGACTAAGCAGTTTCTTAAAACAAGACTTTAGCTTGCCATTCACTTCGGACTGCCTTGAAAATAAGATACACTACTGCTTAAAAGAACCATCGGAATGCTTCAGCGCTGGGAACAGGTGTTCTCTAAAAAAAAAGCAAGAAAACAAGTTAAGCTTTCTTTTGCGGCATTGGCATACTCGAGTTCTTCTAGTTGTTCTTTTCCTTTACATTTCAGGCATACTTTCAGTTATCTAGGAACAACATGATGCCTCATATTGCTTGACAATTAACAGAAACACCCTTTCTCCAAACACACACCATTTTAGGATCACACGCAACACATCGTACTCAGTATTTAACACACCTAACACGCTGTCTTCGCCTCGGTTAGTTAACAAGGGAGTCATGGAAATGTAAACATTGCTAGGAAAAACATCTCCTGGAAAACAGACAGTGCTTTTAGAATAACCACGCAGGTGTACAACGGTGTCTGCCTGTGCCTTGGCACACCGGGCGCGCAGTTACGGCTGGGTAGGTTTGCGGGTTAGACACGCCTTGGCAAGAACGCTTCTTTGGACAGGGCAGTAACGAAGGCATCGATCTGTCATTCAGAAAGCGTGCTGTGGCTGCAGCCACCACGGGAGCAGAGGTTGGCATTTTGAAACGTCAGGTCAGTCACCTCATTCCACGTCTAGGTTGCAACACAGAAAGCACCTGAGCACATCCTCAACTTCATGTCATTGAGGGAAACATTCTACCGACTTGGGGGGACTGCCCAGACTGCCCACGCACTTTCTTTCGCACGCAAAGCTGGACCTTGGCTTACACAGAAATAGTCTACTGGCAGAGTTGCTACCCTCCTTCGTTTCCCCGCCTGTTGTCCCTCTCAAAAATGATATCCACTTGCACTCAGGTGCCTCCATGCGCATTTGAGCACAGGCAAATTCTCTTTACAGCTTTAAAGACAACACACGTGAGAGACCGAGGCGCGAGCCTGCAAGGGCCGTGTCATTTCTGAGAGGTACTTCTTGGCCTCGATTTCCTTCAAAGTCCAAAGATGATGAAAGTGCCCTTGAACCCATGCATCTAGACTCACATTTCTCTCCTCCAGAAACTAATGACAACGCACTGAGCAGGGAGGTGGGAGCAAGCCCTGAGATGACGCTGTAGCAGTCAGTCCCGGCTCACGAGCACTTGTTGCTATTATTTATTCCCACAGATAGTAGCATCATGGCCGATGAAATTCCCCTAAAAGCAAAACTCTGGAAATTTGCAAATAAATTCTTGCAATGAAAGAGTTCTCACTGATTTTGCCAATGTCATATATAGATACCATGTCTCTTTTTGAAGGAATTCTTTCATTTTTGTTTCAGGGAGGACCTTTTAAACGTTTTCCTGGTTTTTCCATAAAAATCCAACAAACCATGGACCTTAAAGCATGCAATGTGCACTATACTTGACGCCAGCATATTTGTTTCTGAATTCCAGGGAACAGCTCATTAGTATGGCAAGGTTTTTTTGTTGAATAATTAGCCCATGTTGTGATAGTCAGGCCCAAGCAGTACATGCCTCCTCTTTTTGTAAAGGCTGTATGAAAGGGGAGCTTTCATTGTTACATTTATCGCTCATGCCCATGGAATTACCAGAGCCGAAAGTACTTCTGCTGTGTCACCAGAATTCTGACCTGTGGTCAACTCAATACCCACTTCCCCTCCGCAAATGTTAGGCTTTAATAAATCATCTGAAAATTAACTTCCAAAGACAATGAGCTGGTTTGTTGAATACAATCACCCTGACCAGTATGAGTTTTCTTTGTGTGGGTGGTCCAACAGTAGGAATTGCTTATATGCGTCTTCACCAGTCCCTGTCCCGCCCCGTCACGCGTGCCCAGCGTGAGCACAAGTAGTGACAAAGCACCGCAGCCCTCCTCCCCAGGTACGCCGAGGAGAGCTGCTGCAATCGCTAGACCATCCGCACCAGTCTGTGAGGGCTGTGAAATGGCTGCTGAGAGCGAGGGATACAGATTTATAATTTATAAAGAGGTTGGCTGCAGAAGAGGCTGGAGTTCGGAATGACAGGAAACAATCAGACGACTAAATCGACCTCAAAAGAACAGCCGAACATGCAAATGTATTAAACTCAATAGATTGTCTTCACCTGAAAACTAAACGCAATACTCCGCTGTGGGTCCATCTGCCTAAACACGAAACCACAGCTAGACAGAGAGATTTAAAGACATAGTGACTGAGATGGCCTTTATTTATTTTCTAGCAGCATCAGGTTGAGTTACTGTCAGATGTTGTCATATCAGCTGGAAGTAAAGGTGCAATGGCTGATTAAAAGGTCATTCAGACCTTTAAATGCACGGAATAATATTTTTGAAGGGCAAAGCTGCGGTTTAATATGTGTGCTTTTGAAAAACTACAAGATAAGGAATTTTGCATCCGCATACCAAGTTCTAATTAAAGATATACATTCAAAATTAAATATCCATTGCGCTAACCCTCGATTTGGGAATGAATTATTAATCTGTGCTTAAACAAAAAAAAAAGCTTTTAAAATTGAATAGGTGGATTGAGTTAAATTTAAACCAATTTATGTGATGAAATCCATGATTTTAGCACTCCAAGAATCAAGGCTAATTCCAGACAAAGAGGGACCCTTTGGCCCGTTTAGTGGCTGAGCACACCAGTGTACGAGCTTAAGTGCAGTGACCATCTACCGCCTGGCTGTATAAACCCGGGAGTCCCAGCTGGGGAATCAAACGCTCGGCGAGATTACAGCGCGTTTCTGGATCTCCGTGCTGTCGGCGGGGAATCGTTATCCTGAGTGACAAGACAGACAGATCCCCCTGGAAGCCAGGGGAGGGGTGGTGAGGAGCAGAACCTGAGCTGATCAGTGTGGTTTTGCTGTAAAAGCCTTCACTGCTCGTGCCGGTGCAAATGCTGACAAACGGCAGGCTCGCTCCCAAGAGGATGCTCGGAAACCCGCCAGCCCCAGCTTCTCCAGGCGGGTAATGCCATAAAGCGTAGCGCTCCAGAGAATTTATCCCTGCACAAAACTGGGATGAAATTACCTCCACGCTTTCAAACTCTCTATTCTGTTCCCTTCTTGCCACCTTTCACTGCAGAAGCAGTAGCTCAAAGATTTGAAATTTTAATTGTTGCCTTGAAAAATCAGCTTCACATAGGGAACCAAGCACACAGCGTTTTCAGAGGAGGAGGTAAAAAAGGCAACCAAAACCAACAGAAGAGGGAAAATCCCTTCTATTAAGCAGCAACGGAAAAATGATACCTACATATCTGTCCTGGCTGCCCCACGCAGCAATGTAAAAGCAGACCCTTGCTACACGTGTGTGCGTGCACACGCTGCCAACGCATGAAAACAGCACGCTGGCAGGTGCTGTAGACTCTTTGCCAGAGACCCCGTTTCGAAAGCTGAGCTCTGTATTTCACAGCAAAAAGAATGATGCTACCCACAGCCCCCGGGGTGACCAACCAAGTGATGGAGCAAGGCACGGGGTGCCAGACGGCAGGCTCTGCTCACCCGAGGCTCGCCTGCACACCCAGCCCAGCCCCATCTTTTGGGGAGCTCACGCCTACAAAACCTGCCAGAGATATCCCTCTCCTCAGCTCTCAGAGTCTCACAGCCGCCGGAAAGATTTGGTGCGGAGATCAGGAATCAGGAAAGCGGGCTGCTCCTGCTCGGGATGCTGTTGGTTGGGGTGCAGCCCAAATTCACAGCTGCATAACCAAGACTCACTGTAAATCATCTGTATTATTGTTTTCTGCAAGGCTAGGGAATCACTTGGGTTGAGGTGAACCACATTCGGAAATAAAACAGAGTAATGAAATACACCAGAGCGCTACATGATTATGACCTAATACTTTACCGATGTTAAAAGATGTTGCATAACGTAAGAATCCTTTGATGTTTGATCCCTGAGCAAAAATCCTGCTCTGATTGAAGCAAACTCACACGTTGGCTACAGCAAATTATTGGCCAGATGTGGCACTCCTCATTCTTCTTGAGGAGTCTGGGCTGAAATGATCCAGCTCAGCAGAGGCCCTTTGGGAAGTATACTGCAGCCGAGGTACGTTCAACAAGATCTGGGCTACCTGACAGTCTTTACAAAGACAGAACCACAGAAACAGACAGCTGTGAAGGAGCTTTATCCTTAATGAATCTCAAATTCACATGGCAAGGCAAATGAAACCGGTGGAGTTCCCAAAACAGTGGGACCGGTGCTGGCCACATAGGGAAAAATGACTTTATGAAGGTCTGCACAGAACCCCATGTGAGCTTCTGACCCTGGAGGACAAGCCCCTTCTTGAAATGCCTTCCACAAAAGCAGCAGTTTGGCACTTAGGCCAGTGGATGTATAGCGTGTATATATGTACATACATGTGTATATTGACATATATATAGATACATGATCAGAGATAGAGAAATCTGGTGCTCCGTGGTGGCCAAAAAGTCACGGCCCCTGCACGAAATGCAGTTTGGCTCAATCAGCAGCCCAGCCCAGCCAACACTGATGGCCACTGGCCAGAACCCAGTGACCGCATGCCTTTCTCACACCCGTGCAAATGTGGGTTACACACCTCTCCAGTCCCACAAAACCCACACGACTGCCAAAAGCAAACTGGCCTTTCCTCTGCGTCACGCCTTGTATTTCCCACACCACAAGCTAATTTAGCTTGATCATGGTGGAAATGATGTCAAACATACACACAGAGCTACTCATACATAAAGAGCGCAGAACCCGGTGCAAATCCACGTGGTCCAAAGCTCACTTCCCATCCCCAACTTCCCTCCGTGGAAAGACCCTTCCCCAGCCGAGCACCAGGCTGCTGGGCACGTGTGGCGGTACGATCTCAGCAGAGTGACGCGATCTCCTGACCCGCAGGGTGACACCGTCGCCGACCCACCGGGTGGCGGGCGAGGGATGCCTGCCGCCTCTCCTGGGCCAGCCTGCTCTGCCACTGGCGAATGCTGTCCGAACAGCATCTCCCTTCCTGACTTGCCTAAATACTGAGCCACCCTCAGAGGAAAGCGGCCTTTGGAAGCATCTATTGCCCACTTTGTTCTGCTCATAAATATACATTACCTACAGCAATGACTTTGGGGAAAACCTCCCAACACTCAGACTCAGCTCACACAGAGTCTCCTTGAATATTTCACTTCAGGCAAGGAGGCTTGGGGGCAAAAAAACAGTGTGTGAATTGCATCTCCTGGAAATGCAGAAGGGAGGAAGAAAGGGAAGGGAAGAGCCCAGCGCATGGCACATTTCTGCTCCCTGCCCTGGGGGTATGCCGAGAATCCCAACGCCCTGACACCAAGGGGACTGTCTGCAGCTGCGGGGGGACGAGGCGCGGGCCCTGCCTGCGTGGTGGCTTCGGCACACGTGCGCGCTGGCTGGCACGGGCAGGAGCAGCCCACACCTCTCCCTCCTGGCCTCTGCCCACCTGCCTGCAGACCCACGGGAGGGACGTGCGGGCTCTGGATGAGGTGTGAAGCAGTCTCTGAAGCTGCTGCTCCCCACAGCTGCCAAAATCCCTGGCTGCCCAGCGACGCTGTGTTCCTACTCGCTGTACGTGTTATCAGGCGGTAACAGATGTCCTCTAATAACGAGCTTATTATTGGACTTAGCAGATAAAACGGGACACGTATGCTGGGTCAGAAGCTTGGTGGTGAGTCTGCTTCCACAGCCCACCTTAAAATATCTCTCCCCATACCTGAGCTACGGGCCTGTCTCCCTTCATACCAAGGATGAGATTTAACATTTATTTTAAAAGTCAGCTTTATTTGCTCCGAGAGGACACGCATCTGCGTGCTGGCAGTTATTTTTCCACTTGCGCTGCATATCTCTCAGGCCGTATTTGAGACAAACCAGATTTAGAACATACCAGATTAGGAAACTCATTTGACTTTCTCTGCTGCCAGCTCCACCGAGTGAAAAGTAAACCTCTGCCATGGGACACTGCAAATAGAAATCTTAAAAAATGTACTCCTGACTCAGGGTCATGTTTTAAAAACCCTCTTCAACAGCTTGCTCGGAGGTAACCTTGGGAGATTTTGGTGGGGCTAGCTGGGGAATAAAGGATTTGCGCCCACGGTCATGGGAAAGCTAGAGACCTGCAGCTGTAGGGCCGGATCCTGCCACTTGGACTCAGCACCAGCAGCAGGCACTAGCTCCCCAACTAAATCAATAGGATTAGTGCGAGGAGTAATGTGTTTCTCTACAGGAGAAAGAACGAGCAAATGTGTCCCTCATTTACATTCAGTACACACCATAGCTTATTTTATATATTAATTTTTTTCACTTTATATATGAGATTAAATTTGGGGAATGGGTAAACAATTTCACTTCTTTTATCTGAAAAAATGCATAACACCATTGGGGAAAACAGATGGCAAATACAGATCAGGAATCATAAGGAATCCAGACTAATGCTGTCAAAGAAAACCAGCTCAGTCTCAGGAGATGTTAGTGATGGAGCCCCTCTCCATGCCGGTGGGCACCTACAGCTAAGACCAGCCACGCTAGCTTTCAGCAGAGTGGCTCACACGCTCCACCATCGCCGTGAAATCCACAGGGGGCAGCTTGAGTCGCTAAGCATGCTTGCCCCGAGGCCAGCAGGCACAAGCATCGCCCCAGGATGCAGGCAGAGCCCTGGAAAGGAACAAATCTCCTCTCTCCCTTCCCTCCTGGGCTGGGAGTAATTGGCTGCGGCCGCCTTCCAGCACACTCCCTCCCTTGTGCCAGCGCAGCTCTTTTGGCCAGCAAGCCGAGGGACAGAGCCAAGTCTCCACCTCTGCTGTCCTGCTTGCTCCCGAGGGAAGCAGCCGGCTTGGCCGACGGCTTCCCCGTGCCTGGCACCCCGCGCGCGGGGCTGGCAGCGCCGGGCGAGCCGGGGTCGGGAACTCCTCCTGCCGCATGTTACCCTGCAGCCGCCTTCCAGCTGGCCGCGCTCCGGCCTCAGCGGGGGCTCCTCGTGGCTTTCTGGCAAAGGCAGCAGGGAACACATCAGAGGTGTGGGTTTCCGGTTAGGGGTCTCTCCCATCTCACTGCCAAAGGGGGTTGCGTTTCTTTCCCTATTTCTACAACCCTCTCGAGCAGTCCTTGCAGCTCCTTTGGTTTTTCAGCTATCTGTGTACCTGAGGGTACCTGAGGGTACAGGGATAAGCCTGCCAGAGTGCCTATTCAGCTTATGTGACTATTTTGCTTTTTTTTTATTATTTATTATTTGCATTCCAGCGGCATCTGAAGGCCTCAGGCAGGATGAGGGATTGTTTCGGTTCGTTCTGCCCTCCCAGCCTCTCAACCAGTAGGTCTGGCCTGTCTCCTGCTTTTTCAGGGACGGGGAAGGGCTCGTACGAGCCCTAACAGAGTGTTACTTCAGAGCTGAGACTGATGCTAAGCAGGTCAGAAAATCCGTCACTCAGTGCTCCCGTGCTGACTGTGAGAATTAGTATCAAATAGCCATACGTTTTATTAGCATAAAGCAGAAACCTCTGCTACTGAGAAAAGTTTTGTAGAGAAATTCTTGGGTGCAGGTTTGTTACCAGCCAAAGACCCTACACTGTAAAAGACACTAAAAATGAAATATCCACACCGCTGCTCAGCTTCGGCTTTTGCCTAGGACCTGCCTGGTTGCATCTGCTGACTCTCATCTGTCAGACATTATCAACTAGAAGCGTGTCTGCCTTCTGCAACGGATGCACCACACGCGTAACACCTCCCCCTCTCTCGCACACACGCTGCCATTCACCTTCTCCCTAATCAAATCCCTGTGAAGACCATCCATCAGTCCCTATCATTTATCCTTCCCACACACACAAGCTCACAAAACAGAATTATTCTTGTTAACATTCATTCCATTAATGAGAAATCCCTGCTGGTTCGTCATCCAGTGGTACAAGTCTTCGCACTCACAGGCTGACATCTCTATCATCCTCCAAACTGCTGCTCTGGGGTACAGTAATCTCTTTCGGACTGGTCTCCGAGCAGAGAGGAGGCACGTTTCTCAGTACCAAACCTAAATTTAAATCTCTTTCCCCTAGAGCTGCTGGGGCTTCAGCATCTTTTTCTCCTGCATGGAACCTAAAATCGGCTATGATGCCTCATTGGTTAGCTAACTGCTTCTGTCCTTTGGGATTTTTTATACGCTGTTGATAAAAGAGCCAGTGAAAAATATAGCCATTAAATGCTTGGCCTCTGCTTGCCTGTTTCTTTTTCTGCAAAACTTGCAAAAAAAAAAAAAAAAGGAAAAAAGAACAAAACCCAAATTCACTCAAACGCAGTACTCAGCCAGTCACCGGGGCTGAGGGAGGACTTTCAGCCAACGCCTAAGACTCAGTACAGGTGCCAGCTTGGCGCTCTTACAGCCGGTGAGCACCATGTGCTGTCCGATTAGATGCAGAGAGAGGAGCAGCAACGCAAACTCTTATTCAGCAGGTCACCACAATTCCGGACTGGAGGGGAAAACATTGAAAGATTGTAAATGACTCTGAACCCCATTCATCCCTGGGTATGTCATCTGAAATTTCCAAGGATGACAATTAAGACCCATCTCAGTGATTATTTTCATGACACTGCCACCTCCGCTGGACTTTGACCTCCAATTTATTTTACATCAGCTTCCAAGCAAGCAGCCAACTGTGAGCCCCACCTCCCAGAGTTCAGATGAACCGGTGATTTAGAGGGAACAGGTTTTACATCATTACTAAGCTTGTGTCACCGAATCCTTTCCCACCCACACCCTGGTGGCTAGCTATTCAAACCCACGACCCTTCCAAATATATTTTGCCCTCCTCACTCTAAACTCGATGTCCTTTGTTTGACTGATATGATACCACTTACTTTGGAGATCACATATTTAGCAACGCACACTCCCTGCCTCTCCTCTTCCATTGCTGACCTCAAACTGCACCATGTTAATCATGCTCTGCCCTCCTTGTACCTTCTACAGAGATGGTCAGAGCTCCTCAGCTCTCTCCCAAGCCAAGGGAGCTGTAACTGCCAAGGGCGCTGCACCACTTCTGCATCCCCACCCAGCAGCTAGGATGCGCAGAAGGATGGATGTTACTGAACCATGGTTGTTTTGGGGTATTTCTTTCATGATGATGGAGAAAATTCTTTGTGCTAACACAGTGCAGACTGACGTGCTGTCAGCATGCTCTAGCTTCCCTAGAACACGCAGTACACGCTATCAGAGAAACCTTTAAGCCCAAGTAGTCCTCGTGCAACGAGTCATCATTTTCAGCCTTTCACTTGCAAGCATCCCCTCCCTCTTTCACATTTGTCAGCTCATCTGTATGTGTGCTTTTATCATTTCCTTAGCTCTCGAACAACTTGTTCGGATCACGCAACTCCTCCCATACCACATGCTCACCCCGGTACCCAGATTCTCTCCATAAATTCTAGTCAATTTTAAAAATGAATTAAAGAAACCGGATTACCCTATCAACAAGGGCATGTGGAAAGCCCTGCCTGCCCCCATCAAGGTCCTCTTCTGCTGTATGAAATCTTGGCCTTCCCCCAGAGAAGTGCTGGGAAGATGGTTACTGGTGAGCTCTTCAACTGCCTCACCTGAATGACTACTGGCAAACCTGCTCACAGCAGCAGATGTGTTTTGTTTGCTGCTCACCAGGGGACACCTCACTGCCATTTTCAACCCTACCACTGTGCCCTTCCTGTCAGCAGATCACCTCCAGCGCTCGGTCGGTCTGTCCTGTGGTAACTGAGCCACTCCTACGGAGGAACAGGCATCCCACATTATAACCAACCCTCAACCACTTTTGCGTCCTTCTCTGTCTGAGACTCTGCAGCTGTTCTTTCCTCCTCCTCTGTCCTCGCGTTAAGTGATATCCATCCTGAACGCCCTAGGATTTCCCATCATTTTCCAGTGTTTATCAAGTCCCTTCCTCCACCTCAAATTTTAATACTGCTTTCCACTTCCTAAATAGTCTCTCTCATCTCTGCACAAATAACTCCCAGTCAAAGGAAACCTGGCACCAGCTAAGGGTGATCCTGTACAGAAGTACAACAGAGACCATGGCCGCAGCAGTCTGGAGCTGAAAGGAATACTGTCCTGAGACAGGAGAGGTGCAAAGTTTTAAAATGTCCAGCACTTCAGAGACCGAGATAAAGGAAAATACTGAGCAGAGCAGGGGAAAGAATAAAACCCTGTGGTGAGGAAGGGAAAGGCATTTGATGAGTTTGCTGCCCGCCAAGAACGCAGTATCCAGCACAACCCGGGCTGCCTTTATTCCTTTTACGTTCTCCTATCTCACTTGGCACTGGAGCGTCTGGTTAAATAGGAAGAACGGAGAAACTCCAGAAAACTGCAAATAAATTCAACAGGCTTCACACATATCTGGCTATGGATTTTTATAGCGTTAATTAAGAGGATGCCTAGGAGTTCCAGGGAGGAGAAAATATTTCCCATAATGTCTGAGAGCAGAAGTTAACAAGCCTGCTGGGATCTTTTTAGCCCCTGCAGAGCGAAGGCTTCAACACTATCAGATGGCTGACGCATCTAAAGTGTGGTGCAACATAACTCAACACACAACCAAAAGCGCAGGATGCTGAACTGGGGGATGACTTCCGATTACGCCGCAGAGTAATTCAATTTCAGGACAGGTGTTTGCATGTGACTGAACAAGACATGACTATGGAAAACAATAAAAGTACCCAAAAGAAAAGACAGACACAGCAGGCTGAGCTCCCAAATAGCAAAAAAGTGTCAGACAAAACTGTGTGGTTCAGTATGATCTTTGGAAGTAGACGAGCTATCAAAAAATACATACACTATGAAAGCAGAGAAACACTTTCTTTGGATGGTGGTACTCCTCAGAAGACTTGGTACCTGACAGTAATTTCTAAGCATTTAGCTGGTGACTCAGGAATTGTTCGTAACCGAGGCCAAGTCCCAGGGACTTTCTTATGGTGACACGAGTTACTTTCTTATTGCTCCTAACTCATTTGGGTACATCGAGAAAGCTTATCTTAAAGCCTTCCTCTGCACACTCGGCAGCCGCTTCCCATTGCAACCAGCGATCAAAAGGATTATCCTGTATTTGATGAGACTTTAAGGTGTACATTCTAAGTTTGCCTGCATAGAAATATTTTACCAAGCCTGACCCTTAAAATACGAGTTGGAAGACTACTAGTTCTCTTTTTACAGATACAGGTTTTCAGGATATTTGGAAAGGACCAGATCGCAGTCACTGCTATGCACAAAATGCATGACAGCATCCAGAAATTAGTATCTGCCTTTTATTTAACTCTGTAGAACACATCTCTCTTAAAACCAAAACTGCAGTACCAAGACATTGCTCTTCAAAAGGGACTGCTTTCTGACATCCTAATTCCTTGTCCAAGCAAGCAAAGTCTTCCCTGACTTCATTAAAGGTGTTAAGTATCCACCCAGCAAACACAATTGCGTGGAATGTGGTCAAAAAACCCCCAATAATATGAGCATACATGTACAGGCAGACAAAAATTGAGAATATTACTTATTGTAACCCACCCTGAATGAGTGGTATATAACATGATATTCACATATCTACCAGCTTAAATGAGTCTCCCTATATGAATAAGGCATGATGTGCATAGCCCACATTTTGTACAGACGCAGAACTGGTAAGATTTTCCGAAAGTGTTGCAGTTGGCATGGGAGTCCAGGTCACGATGGCTCTGTGCACCTCTAACTGAAACACACAGTCCAGAGTGATTTAGATAATTTGAAAAATAAAACAGAAAAAAGTACTTATTGTGCTAATTACTGCTTTAGGAAAAAAAAAACTGGCTTCTTTCTTCATCTTTCTCACAACACATGCAACTTGTCCAGCCTAAACAATGCACAGAGATTTCATTATGTCGGCTTAAAAAACCCAGACTAACCAACCAGTCATGACACTGAAGTCCGAAGCCTGGCGCAGAATCCTGATGCCCCAACTGTGTAACCTACGGTAGCACTGAGAAAAATGTACAAAGAACTATTCAGTGCAATCAAAATGCGGAACCACCGCAACCAGTTAACCCCTCTTCCCAGACAGACAATTTCACTGGCAAACAATCATAGCCCAATGATTTAAAGCAAGCAATTTCCAATGCAAGCAGAAGGCAGTGTTCGCATGAAAGGGGCTGTTAAGCCCTCGACTGGCCTACGATTTTGCTGAATTCCTTGAAACTCCGCTCAGTTCAGTACCAAGTCCCACCACTAAGAGGTTTCCTTAGGCAGGAGAAACTTCATTTTTGCCCCTCTCTAACAACCTACCTACATCAAACAGCAGTTGATACAAAGTATATTCTGAATTGAAGGCTAATGTCATGGGGCTTGGGCACGCACTTTGCTTTGTAAGCACCACATGAGGAAAGGGAAACAACAACAAATGAAACAGTAAAACAGACAACATTCAACTGCATTGCAGACAACATCCAACCCCATTTCTGAGGCTACCCCTTGTGCTCAGTCATTTGCCAGAACTGTAACGAGACCAAAAGCTCAACTCCGACAGACTCTCAGCGCCTTCCTCCACCCCCCGTCTCCCACCAACCACAACGCATTCCCGCCTTGCGAGGCGTGATCCTAACGCAGAAGGTCAGATAGCTTCAACGAGACTTCCAAGCAGCAGAGATCAGGTGCTGAAGGAGCAAAGATGCCTGCAGCTGCTCTGGTCTCTGCTGGAGGTGGCAGCAGGAGGTTCTTGTCCCCAAGAACCTCCTGAGGTCAAAAGGAAAACTCGTCACTGAACGTACGTTTATCCCAGACATGTAAAATTTGGATGAAAGTGACAAACTCTCCGTTGCAGAACACTCAACAAAGGCCAAATCTCGCTCTGCCTCTTGCCTCCCCTGCTCACTGCCAACACCACCACCGCAGGACCATGTGCTATGTTGGAAGCCCCAGGCGAGAGCCACCGCAGTCGCGGCGAGGGCTCTTATGCGGTGCCAGCATCCAGTTCCAGTGCCGGGCACCCTGCCTGCAGCTCAGGCCTGGGAACGGGAAAACGAGAGCACCCTGGCAGAGCACGGCGGGCACGCGTGAGGAGGAGAGAGGAAAAAATAGCATTTGGGGGCAGACAGGGCTTCACAGCCAACATGAACTGCGCTCGGGACAGACCAGGGTTCTGGCTCCAGCTGTAAACAAACACCTGGGGACAGGGACCGCGTTTTTTGCCCGCCTGCACGGCGTTTAACGCCTGGGGAGCCTCAGCCCGATGGAGGGCTGCGAGGCAGCGGCAGGGAGGAGAGAAACACTGCCATACGGCAGCGTTCCAGTGAAGAACGGCAACGCGGGCTACAAGGTAGTCTGTCTTCCCACCTTCCGGTTAGCCACTTGGATCGCGTTAGTGCCCGCCCCCTACAAAGCTTTTCGGTCCCCCCTCATGCGACTCAATTCCATCGTGCCGTCGCTTAACTTATGCATGTAATTTAAAGCTGGATAGACAGCAGGGAAATTGCTTCCTCGGAGGCCCTTACTAATTGACCCCTATCCACAGAGCTCAGCAGTCTTCCCTTAACAGCGCTCGCATGCGCTACCGCAACACGAAGTGCAAGCGCGGGGGTTGCCAGCGCGGCCTCTCTCCCCTGTGGCAACGCCATATGGCGTTAAGGCTTTCAGGATCAGACGCCGTGCCTGTTGAAATCAATCATCGCGACCCTATCCCTGGCAAAGGCCATCTCAAACTCCCGCTGGCTTGGAAGGCGACTCAGCGAGGTGCCGCGCATTCGGATGCTGGTATTTACTATTTCGGGTTGGTATGCAAACGTTTGCTTTAATAGCGCACATATCAATTAGCGCGGCTGTTAGGAGTAAAGCAAGCAGCACCGGCTACGCTGACAGCATGCCCAAACAGCGGATATTCCACATCTGGGCTGAAGCCTTCAGGGCCTGCCAAAGGCAGTCAGCCCCTCTGCCTGACTTTGCGACCACGCTCAGTGCAAAGGAGGAGCGGGGCAACTGAGATTCGTGCCGCTGAACTGGGACGGTTTCCTTCAAAGAGAGGGGGACGCAAAGTAACGTCAGGCTCCTAATCTCCGTAACCTACAGCTGAAGTTACAGGCACGTACACCAATCAGAGGAAAATAAGTAGTCTCTACGGATAAATAAAGATTATGTCTCTTTAAACCAACTGTAAATCTGGATGAACGCAGAACGTACATAGACAAGTAGGCAGCGTGCAACGTGACGTCAATCTTATTTTTATAGATTTATTATTACCGTACATAAAATTTCCTAGTAATAATAACATTCTATGAAAAATATTAGAGCATTGGGACACTTTTAACGTGAAAATAGTACAAGAAAAAATAGGGAAAAAAATAATTCAGGTGTTTAAAAAAAATGCTGGGAGGGAAGCATTCCATTAAAAATGCAAGGGTCAGGGACTGGAAAGCATTCACGTGAGTCTGTCTTCAACTCCATGTACTAAACTTGAGAGTTATATCCTATGCCCTCATTGCACCAGTAGAAGAGGAGATTTAAAGGAAAAAGAGAGAAATGGTTTCCGTGGGATCAGTCAGTTTACTGTTTATTGTTATTAGTCTCATTTTTCGTTTATTTCGGTTTTAAACACAGTTCCGCCCCCTGCCTTGAATCATCTCTGCAACTCGCAGCCACAGCCAAGCCCAATTCACAAACCTCACGAGCGAGTGTGTACGAGACCGTGATCCCTTCGATCCTTGTCACATTGCCTTGGGACCATGCCTACCGGGGTGACGGGGCATCACCCACGCAGGGCTCCCCGAGAGCAGGGCCAAAGGAGCCCCAGCAGCTCCCTCCGCGGGGAGGCTGCCCTTGCCCACCCGCAGCCACCACCGCTGCCGCGGTGCCCTGGGGTAGGCCCTGTCACTCTCTGACACCCTTCCAGCTGGTGGCCTGACAGCCAGAGCACTGCTGTTCCACACGTGCTTTAGGCAGCCCTGCTGTCACTCTTTATCAAATTATTCCAAAAGAAAAAAAAAAAAAAGAAGAAAAAAGAAAAGAAAGAAGACGTAACAAAACCAGCCATACAAGAAAGTTACTCGGTTTGGGCACTCTTCCTCTCCTACTAAAAAACCACGGTTCTGTAAAGAAATGAGCCACATCCAGTGACAAACTTTGTGACTGGCCACGACCTGCAGAGAAGCGATGCCTTACTGACATGTCCACAGCTGGAAAGAGAAACCTGTTTCCTTCGAGTCACAGAATCGCAGCAGAGGAGCTTTTGTGTTTACGAATCTGACAGAGCACGAACAGGAGAGAGAGAACGAAGAAAAGAAGTGAAGGCAGGTGGTTATGAGAGTACACAAGCGGCTAATAAAACCACGGTCTTTACTAGTCACAGTGGTTAAACAATTTTAACGGGCGGCATTCTCATAACACGCCTGAGAAGTTTTTAAGGCTGTCAAACACCTCTGTCAGGAGCGAGGAAGTTCTGGAAATGTGCCCAGAGATGCACACAAACCCATAGGAAGATCTGATAACGTACAAATTTGCTTCTTTCAGAGATAGCTCACTATCTGCACAAATCGATAAGCCATCAGAACCTATCATTTATCACAAACATTAAATCTCAGCAGCATCCTGGTTTGCAAGTCTAATGAGGGACCCTGGTGCACAAAGGCACCCCCAGTGCTGGGTGGTGCAGGGAGGGAGGGACTCTCCAGGTCTCTGCTTCAGAGAAGGCTCGTTTAGGCTGTACTTAGCATTATAATCCACCATTGACAGACCGGGGCATTAGGTATCTTCTCTGTGAACTTGCTATGAAACCAACAAAGGCATATTATTGAGAAAACCAAGAGTTAAAAATCCAATCTACTTTCCAGCACCTGGGAAGTCCATCCCGATTTCCACATTAGTGATGCTAGGTCACAAAAAAAGAGCTAAGAGGATGCAGAGCTGCTACAAACCAAACTTTCAGCAAGGATGGTTCACTCTTGCAAGAAGGAATTAATTAGTTGGTTCAACGAGGCTGGTTAGGAAAGAGTTAATGCTATCAGCCAAATGCCGCTTAAACCCCCAAATGTTGCTGTTATCCCATGGCAGTATCGATACCAGCGCCATTATCTCAATTTATTTAACGCAGAACAAATTAATGGGCTCTCGGTGTGGCTTTTTTCCCCTGGAATCCCTCGTCCCATCTCTTCCTGGAGAGAGCTCCTGCAAGCAATGACTTAGGGAATACACCGCTCCGCACACACGCACGCACACACGCACAGAGGGAAGTTACAGCTTCTCACTTAGTTGCTAATTTCTGTGACTACAAATCTTGATGTCACCCAGCATACGCTACTCCTCTGTGCCAAATCCATCACCCTCGACACCTTCAGACGCATCCAATATGTGCATCTAACCAGCAAGACTATAATTTCAGTAATGACAAGGGATAAGTATGATTACTAGTCTTTCCTCTCGGTCGTTTCCTTCGCCTAACGGTATCGACCAATTGCCGTTTTCCTTCCGGTTGTGTATTTGGGTTCGCGTTGCCTGTTGTCCCTGATACATTAACCGAGACGCCTGTGACATGGGATCTGCCTGTCTCTCCCACATCTTGCAAACCTGAAAACCTGTCGCCACAGCTCTGGGCAATGCGATACGTTGCCAGTTCCGAGGACACGTCGTAAAAATAACCGTATGTACAGCTCAGCCATACCTGCGCTATTTTTCCCCCTTGTGTTTTATACACCGTGAGCGGGCTATTCCGTACAAGGTATTGCCAAAGAGATTACTTGGGCACGTTTCACCGGCTACCGGGCGCTACGGCCAGTTGTCGGTCTTGGACAAGCAGTTACCGGCCACCCTGGAGATGCACTCGTCATTACTTTCCCTTGAACTTCTGATGGCGGCAGCCAGACGTTCAGCTAAAACTTTCCCTTTCCCCCCGCCCCGTCCCTACAAACCGCCCGAATCGTCATGATGGTCATTAATAATAAAAAAAAAAAAAAGGAGAAAAAGAAAAGACAAAGAAACCAGAGACAGGCAGCAGTCTTATGGAAACAGCATGGCAGGTAAACCAGGCGAGCAGCGTCTCGGAACGGCCACGGGCTGGCGGGGAAGGGGCCGGCGCCCCCCGGCCGGCCTCCGGGTCTGGAAGGCTGGGCGCTG
>VWZZ01002596.1:7029-40029 GCA_013399095.1 Psophia crepitans
GGGGGAATAAATCCTTATTTTTAATATCATATTTCATAGTATATTTTAGGTAGTTGTAAGAAGGATAAATTTAAGAGTATAAAATGTATAGATCCAAGGTATTCTGGAATGAAAAACTCATATTTTGCTTGTTTTAGTTCTAATAACTATTCAGACTATCCATTTCTTAGTCATACCATTATTTCTTCTGAAGAGGTGAAAGAAATACTGTTTTATTTATAAAAACATAACCTGTTTATTTGGTAAAATCTTCACTCTGTACAAGCTTTTAAAAGCTATTTAATAGTATAAAGATCTGTGCATAAATAATAAGCACTTATTGATAGTCTGATTTGCATAAGAATAAGATTTAAAAATATCCAGCTGTCCTGTTCTGTATGATTCCCCTCCACAGAATGGTATAATTCCTCATACCAGATGGAAAGGCAGGTTAAAATATACTGGGTTATGAGTGAAATTCGCTATTCTGTTGATATCACTGCAGCTTTATTTGCTGATAGCAGAGTAAATCTGTTTCCTCTCAGAGCTCTGCTTTCTGGTATGGGAAAAATTGACAGCAATCATATAACAAATTCACTTTTTCAGAACTTCCTTTATCAAAGCCACACACACAAACCCCAAACAAAAACAACCCAGGTTGATTCTAGTTGCTGGAAGTTTAATAAAAAAGCTTCTGCTATTAAAGAACTATTTTTCCTGATGGAGGGCAGAATCCATTTAATACTAGTTACTATGGTGATCCGTGCTTTTCTAAAGTGAAGGTAAAAACTGTTTTACAATATTAAAGGAAACTGTAGTTTAATTTTTGCTTTTTTCCTCAAGATTTTTTAAGTTTTTCTGTCATTTGGTCATATTCCACAATTTGCATATTCCTGTTGTGTCTGACAGGAGGTTGTTTTCTCCTTGCTCATCCTGAATTCAGTCCTTAAGTTTTCCATTTTACAGCAAACTTTGATGTGCCTATGGACATTACACCATTACCTATGGTGGTTTAAGGAGAATTCCAGCAAAATCTGGCATGTAGATCTAGGTGGATTTAGTGACTGCCTCTGTTCTTATTTAACTGCCAGAAAATTTTAGCTTGCTTCTCTAAGGATGGGTTCAAGCCCTCAGCTAGTTCTCGAACAGCTAGATCGTTAGGTTGCTAAGGAGAGCAATAAAATAAAACTCCCACTTCAACATTAAATATACGTTTTAAATGTACTAATTTTCTGCTCTACATGTAGCAATTATTGCCAGATCTATCAAGGACTTGAGATACTTTTTTTTCTTTAATTCATGTTTCTGGCATCAATCATTTTTGCTTAAATTACAGCTTTCATTTAAACAATATGTCTAATAGCAAAGCTTCAGAACATGACCCAAATGCACTCTAATGGCTTAAACACTCAGAAGGCACTCGAAACATTTGAGATAGTTTTTAAATCTAAAATTTGAAGAAAAATAACATTTGTTATTCGTAATGGGCCTTGTGCAGTATTTTTTAAAATGGGTTTTGACATTGTGTGTCACTATCAGCCTTTTTGTTGATTCCCCCCCCCAACCCCATACTGCAGTAGGCTCGCTTTCTCTTCTTTGTTATATTCACTGTATGATATGTAAAGTTCATGAGGCTCTCTGGGATCTTTTACAGTTGCAGGCTCCCTGTTAATGTAAAACAACACTTCGTAAGCGTTGCTACATTGCAAACATTACGTTTTATACAGGAAATTGCCCAACTTTGTAAAAGTGGAGAACAACTGGAGCGTGAATGTCCTTGTTCCTAGAAGGCAGTGTGAGAAGGAGCTAGCGGCTAAGGGAGCAGCTGCCGGCACTGAGCCCAGAGCTTTGTACAGTGGTACTGTATTGTGGGACAGCTGTGAATGTGTTAAATCCGGAGAACGCAGCAATATTGATATTGCAATGTAAAACTAGTTCGGTTAGCAAGATGTCTCTTGCCAAAAGCTGAATTAAAAATGGTACATGTCATTTTCTTAGGTGTTCTGTTCCAATGAAATATGTCTTATCTTTTGAGTGTAGTACTAATTGTCTGGAAAATGGGAACAGTTTGGGGGGTGGGGGTTTCTCTTTTATGAGACTAAAGTAATTTTACTCTTGGCTTCTATATTAGGCTCCTCCATAACTGACTGTATGCGCATAGATATGTATGTCTTTTGCTTTGGCAAGCTCACCAGAGCAGAATCTGCTCACCACTGGGCTTCAGTTGTTCTCTAAGGTTTTCTATATTCATTATTTCCTCTCCAGGCTACCTCCAAAAATACAAACTGCAGAGTGAACCAGACATTCTTTACAACTTTCCAGACACTCCTGGCTGTAAAATAGGAATGCAAGCAGTGTACCTGTCTCTTGTGCCCAACTGGTTTATGTCAGTGTGTGTGCTGGATATAGATTTAATTAAGTAATAGTATTTTTTGTTTCCTATTTAAAAAAAAAAAATGGTGCTGGGATTTTCTTGTAAAATAAGTGAGTCAAAATACCTTGTTTTTAAAAATTGTTCCTCCTGTGCTGGGGCTGTGCCAGTGACTGGCCTTTGAATAATGTGTTTGCTCAGTGCAGGATGTGTCAGTGCAACAGTGCCTAAGCCTTTCAAAGATGACATGCCAGTGAAACCTGTTTTGAATTCTAGTGCTCAGGACATGTCTGTTATAAAGCAAACCCTTTTTATAAGAAGTGCTAGTAATTTTTAGTGCCAAGCGTTGCTATAGTCCAGATTGTCTAAGAATGTATAGGTAAGGTAATGCTTCTCTGTAGTATTTTTATCATAATAGAGTAGCACAGCTGACAAGTTTGCAAGTTCTTCAGGTCTGAAATAGACCCATAAAGATTTAAAGCTAAATATCATCTGAAGACAATTATTCTGCCTTTAGTTAGATATGTATTGAGTCTGGACTGGGATGAGTTTAGGAGCAGGAGTGATGCTAATGGTTACTCTCATACAGGAAAATGAGAAACAGGGATAGCCTGCACTACTGGGAAGACGAGAGGAAGGGAGGTTATGACTGCTGTAAAGCTGCTTTATTATTGAATCTGGGTTTTTTTTGTTATCCAGCAAAGTCATGACCTTAGCTTCTGTGCTTGTTTTTAGAAAGCATTTGGGGGGTTCTGAGGCTATTCCTGTACAGCTAAGGACGGGGTGAAGGGCTTTGTGGCTTGGGCTGGCTTTACATCTCGCCTAGGGCTAACTTTAGGCAGCATTGCACATACCTGTGTACACGATGCTTCGCTTTAGTCTCAGACAGGGTCACAACAGGCTGCAAAGACTTACAATTTGAGGTAATTTTTTCTCCAGTTCAAGCTGTTGGAAATTGTGTTGGGGCTGTGCTGCATTGCATCCGTTAGGGCGTGCAGTGAGGGCACCTGGGAATGCTTCTCTGTAGCCAGGACTAGGACTGCAGTTAAGGGCTAGCAAGGTTGAAGCTTGTGAAAAGTAACATAAGCCAAAATAGGGGTGAACAACTCTTATAAAGCAGCCAGCCCAGTGGGAGAGGTGCATGCAGTTATACCATTTCTTGGCACTGCTTCTTTTGCAGGACACTAGAGCATTTCTTGTAAGACAGCCACAGTAAAGTTGTGTTCAGTTCCAGAAAAAAACTTGTAGGAGGTTGCTTGACAGTGGAGACCAGCTTCTTTTCAACATGCGGTTCTATCAGTCAGTTGTCACTCCTAATCTGCATGAACAAAATACCCCCAGAATCTATTCTTTCTGTCCAGATAAGATGCTGGGGTCCCCACAAATCTTAAATACATCCAGTTTGAGTATCATGGTCACTAACTCTGTGACATTAATGTAATTATTCTGTTCTTTTCATGCTGTTGTGGTTGGATTATAAACTGTTCTTGTTCACGGGACCCACAAAAAAAAAATCTTACAGATCATAAATTGTCATGTATGGCATAACATCTGTGAATTACTCTAGCAGACTACTTTTTACTAATCCTTATTAATGAATTCCTCTCCCTCAGTATACCCAAGGCACTGTGTGCCTTACCTAACCATTTTACAACTTCAATGCTCACTATTCACTATAGCTGCTGTCAGATTCCAGTCTTTTTCAGATTGTAACAGCCTGTCCACCTGATATCCTGTCTGTCTCTCACCGGCCCAGTGAATGTTCTGATCCAGTCATTTCTGTCCAGACAAACTGTATATGTACCTAAGTCCAGTAAATGGCTTTGGTCTGTAACTAACTCCCAGTTGTACAAAACACATCGAGGGGAGTGTACGGGTACCTGAGAAACTCTCCAACTGCGATGTCCCTAGGCACCTCACTGCAGCCTGTGTGGTACAGTGGTGGTGGTGGTTGAGGGTTTGGGAATTCTCCTCAAGAACTGGGCATCTAACAATTTGGTGGTGAGATAGAAGCATTACAGCAGATATGTCGCTCTGTGGATTTGGGAGCTCTGATCCATTCAGTTTGGATGCTTTTTTTAGTTCCATTGCATCCCTCTTAAGGAGACAGTGAAGTTGGAGTCATCTCCCAAAATAGTTGCCCCCCCCTTTGAAGTCTGTTAAATCTTTCTTTACAGACTTTACGCCATATAATGAACTCCTGCAGACTGTTTTTTTAAGAAGATAGCTTATTCTTTTCTCAATCTCAAAGATGACAATGCTTGATCCTCCATCTCTTCCTAACCCAAAACCCCACTTCAATTTTTAAAAGTTGGAGTATTTGCTACAGGCAGGGGAGATAAAATTAACACAGATTTCCAGTGGAGCATGAAGTCGGTTGGGCCTTTCTACTGCTTTGGCTAAAGATAAGAGGTTCTTTTTATAGAAGCAAAAGAAAGTAATTGGTGGCTTTTCTGGCTACTCATCCTGCTGTCATCAGAAGAAAAACTTCTGCAGAGTTTTGACTGACGAAACCAGGTATTTGAGGGAGCTCTTCTTAAAAATGCTGCTATATACTGCCATATTGTAACTGTTTAGATTCAATGTATGCTATGTTGTAGTAACAAGCCTATCAGCGTTATTCTTGCTGACTGCTGCTACCAGAGTCAGCTTTGGACAATGACCTATGGAGCAGAAGGGAGGAAAGTCCTATTTCCTTTGTGGAAGGGGGGAATGTTTAAAGAGATTATTCCCCCTCCCCCTCCCAAAGATTTAAGAGAAAACACTCCTACAGAACTTTACGGAAGACAAAATATTTTCAAGGTGAGCATCTTCCAGAAAACAAATGTTGCTAGTGGAATTTTTCATGGGCCCTTTCTCTAGAACAAAGAATTTAATGTATATGATTATTTTTGCCTTCATGAAACATAAACACTGGTCAGCTTCAGTATATGTACACATTTGAGAAATCAATGCTGTCAGAGTGATTTTCATATTTTGGTCTTCCTAAGGAGAATCTTGGCTTGTATGTGACATACAGATCAGCCTTCAAAGTGGTTTATCAAAATTCTATGTATCAATATTTGTCTGTTGTGCTGGAAAAGAGCCAGGGAGGAGAGCCAAAGAGTTTCCTGACATATCCTCATCCTTTCTGTTGCTCATAGTCCATATCAGCATAGACAAAGGCAATTTGTCATTTGTAGGGAAAGGAGAGAAAGGACATAAAGCAAGAGGGGCTTACAGCAATATTGTTGTAAACCTAATAAAAAAAAATATTTTTTTTTTTAAATACTGTTTTGGATGTGTAAAGCCATCAGTTTTCAGGTGTTTCATAAATAAACGTTCTTTTTATTAGCTTTCAACTTCGGGTAAGATGAATGAGTCAAAATTTTCAATATTGGGACTGAGAAGAGTACTTGGAATGATACTTATTGGTGACAGTGATGACAGCAACGAGAAGCATCTAAACAAGAGACGAGGCAGAATGTCTGTCAGATTCTAGGAGCCACACACTCGAATGTTCATGTGACAGAGAGTCATAAGCACATACAATTGTGAGATTCCCCAGGAATCCCACTTCTCCATTGCGAGACCAGATGTGCTGGGCGTGCAGCTCAGTCCCAAGATGTCCTGCAGTTGTTGGCCTTGTTGGCTTACTGTCCCCTGCAAGCGCTTTGGATTAACCAGCTCCTTCTCGCCCCAGTGTAATGCGACTGCTCATTACTTACAAATGGACACCATCATGAGATGTTAAGTAGCAGATGCTGATAGACTATTTAGATTACTACATCTGGAACTACATTAACTGCTTACAATCTCCTTTGTACAGCTTCTTATTTCTCCTGTGCTTTCTACCAAGGATAAAATAGATACTTAAGATTTTCTGGTAGAAGTACTTAATAATATTCTAGTAAAAACCTGTATGAAATTCTTTCACCCGAACCATTCAAGGTAGTACTGGGGAGCTAGCAAGACTTTTTACAGAACTTTTTCAGAGAAAAAGGAGAAATGATCCATTTTCATTAAATGATTAGTAACAGAAATTAGGTTTGGGTTGCTGAAGTTTAAAGACAGTAGAGTTATATTGTAAAAAGCATTATGATTTGCATATTGAAATCAATGTCCATATTTAAAACTGGTGTTTTATTATGTACTGTTAATCTTTAAATACTCTGTAACAGAAACTCCAGTTGTGAGCAAAACAAGTAAGAATTGTTGTGAGCCACACGTATATTAAGTTTTGATACAGATGACATGGTTTCTTCTCATCTGAAACTGATTTGTAAAAATGAGATGATTTCAGAGGAACCCAGCTGTTTTGGCACATAGTTGATTTTGCATGTTCATGTAAATTCTGACTTTTTTTTGAGATTTATGACAGTGGAGATTCTACAGTGAGCTTATTAAATAGTATTGGATGTCCCCCAAAACATCTTTTGTGTGTGGGTTTTGGTTGTGTTTTTTTTTGTTTGTTTGTTGTTTTTTTTATAAGGCTGTTTCTTCCTGAAATGACAACATTCACTGAGGTACAAAGCATCAATTCTCAGTAAATAATGAACAGCATTTATGCTTTGAAAATGACTGATAATAGGAGGGGTTTTTTGCTTTACAGAAAAAATATTTTAAATCATAATGAGAAAGCAGTTATTTCACCTGCTCTGCACTTTGTAGGTCTGTATATTGTTAATATCCATCATTTTCTGAGAAACTTGATTAAATGCAGTCTGAACTGTATTAAAAGGGAGTTTTAACTATAAAATTGCTTTGTAATTAAATCCAGTCGGAAGTATATATAGGAATTACTTAAGTAAAGTTGTCACTTGAACTACCAGGCCATTTAAAAAATAAAATAAAAACATGAGGTTATTGCCTGTCCAAATAACTATTTTCCTTACTATTTCAGTATGTGGAAAATTCAAAACATATGCCTAATGGGAGGTAAGCTGGAATTTAACCATCACAAAATGTACCACTTTACATCAGTTACACTTAGTAACACATACCTCTTACACATTCGAGACTTTCATTTTTAAGCTGGGCAGAGAATGTGTTCAAGGAGCCTTTACAATGAAAATGATATTTTTCAGTAGAACCTGTATTAAGTTTTCTGTTTTAAAAGAACAGCAAGTTGAATGATTTGAAGCTGACACTGATTTTATTAATTGACCAGTAACTGAAAATATTAGCTGTTATAGGGTTGTTCTCTGCTGCAAACAGTTTTGTAATACTGGAATAAGCATCTGGAGGCTTTAAAGTGGTTGTCTTGCCTGATGCTGCTTGATCCAACAAATTAATCACATAATTTTGACCAGGACCGAGCAAAGGCTCAAGGGACTACCTTTGTGTGTCTGTTGCCAGGGCTTGTGCTATCCAAGTCAGTACGTTGCAGTGGACGTGCTTCTATACCTAGTTCAATCATTTTATGTATGAACTAATTTGTATTGAATGTAGGAATAGTTAAAGCAGAGGAAGATATTGGGGGTAAACAGTAGGCCTCAGCAAGTATTTTTGTCTTATGAAATGAGGAGGAGACTATATGAAAGTTTTTTATTACAAGGGAAAGCGGTTTTCTAAGGCAGACCTGTCCTGAACATCCACATTTTTCTAATTTTCAGTGTACAAGTTTAATGTATATAGTAATACAGACATTTGGTTCTTTTTAAGGAAATGAATTCTGACTTTAACAAAATAGATTCTATGGATCTTAATTTCTTCTTAACAGATCTATGGTGCTTATGACTTTTCAAAGCTCTTGAATATTGCTTCAATATTCTCAAATCTTTACCCTCAAATAACATATTATCTGTTACGCAGTATAGACCTGGGCTTATAATTTACATCTGATAGGCCATTAGTATGGTAATTAGTAATTGGTACAAGAGTTGTTAGCATTGAAATAAACATCTGGTTTAATCAATTTGTCATTAAGCTAGTACAAGTATATAGGTAGCAGTGGGAAAAGAAAATACCAGTGTGATAGCTTGTAGCTCTCTCTAAGCTATCAAGACATGGCTAAGTTTGAAATTAAAATATTGCCTCTTTATGTTGCTTGATATGGATTGCTCAGTACTCAGCTAGCACAAAATACCCTGTCTTATTTTTATTTTAAAATCCATTTTCAAAATCTTACAAAGTAGTAAAAGAAAGGAAGCTATTTTGTGATACAAACCCTGTTGATAGATATATCTATCAGCTTTGGCTTGTGATATTTATTCATTATTTTTTTTTCCCACTAAGAAAGGGGAAGGAAAAACAGTTTTTAGGCAGCAATAAGGAAATGCTAGGTCAGAAGGATACTGGTGACACTATTTGTTAGAAAGCTCCTGGTGATGGAAAGATTGCTTTTCTTCTCCTCTTATAGTCTCTAATAGAAGTAATATGCATCTTCCTACTACTGTTTTCATTTTGTTTTCTCTTTTAGTCAATTGTACACCTTTACATATAGATGAAAATTTAGCTGCAATAGTTATATTTCTGGTTTCAAAGTTAAAACGTTTTGTTTCACTTTGCTGCCAGTTATTAGTTTTAAATTGCTTCAGTAGTTGCTGAGAGTGTTAAAAAAAGTTTGCACATAAAGGATTAAAATTATGCATAGGTAGAACTAATATATTTTGGTATTAAGACATGGGAGTGAGAAATGCATTAGTTTTCTTTTTTCATGAAGCTGCTGATAATTATATAGACTAAGCCCATCAATTACACAGTGCTAAATCATGCTTAAAGAGCCCTCCATTTGGGGAGCCTTCCAGTTAAAACAAACTTGCATTCTTCTGCAGTTGTGCATGCAGACGTCTAGAAAAATCAGGCAGGTTGTCTTATATATTGTATCTTCTTTCCATCTCAACTCTGTCTGCAGGAATTGCAGAAGAGCCCATGTTCTCACGCTTCCCCATGCCAAGTACAGGCAGTGCTAGAAAAGCTTTTTGTAACGCTAGCTTCTGTGTTAATGATGGGCTAACTAAAATGATATATTCTTTTTATTCTGTTATGAAGATAAGTACTGCACGCAACATCTTGAACAGCTACTTAGAAAGCAGTAGATATTTGAACCATAGTTTTACAATCAACATAAATAAGAAAGGGGGCTATAAAACTCTGTTGGTTCAGAAATGGGAGTACAGTCCTATCCTATAGTTGATTGGTGACATCTGATATGACTTCTTATATTGTTATTCTTCCTTGCTGCGAATTTGTCTGTTGAAAAGGAGTATTTCTTTCACTCCTGTTCAAAAATCTGGAGATGACTACCTGAGGTAATTGATTCAGCAGGTTGGCCATATGTAAGCACGTATACATATATAAACATCATTCTTTGCCTGGATTATCGTGTGAATGACATAAAATAAACAAAATATGAAAAGCCAGTAAGTTAAAATAAACAGTAGTACTGAAGAGTGTCTGTAATATTTTACCTCTTATAATGTAAACTAACAAAGTTTGACAGCAAAAGCAAGTTCTCCATCATATGCAAGATATTTTCAGGGAACGATAACTGATAGGGCAACAAAAAATAGCATAGGACAAATCCTATCTGTACTCACCAGCTGAAAGATAATAATGTCTTAATATTAGAAAAGCTCCCTTATTATTTTCTTCTTTTGTACTGAAGAATCATCTTTAGAAAGCACAAAATATAAATTAAGCTGCATAACCTTTGCATGCTTTGAGCTCTTTATTTTATTATTTTTTTTTTTGGTATGGATGTGTTGAAAAGTAAGTGGTATTCTTTATCTAGCTTACTAGATAATGGGGCTGGGGAGCTTCATTACAAAGGCATAAATCAGTCCAAGAGCCCTGATGATATCCTAAATTTCAACAGTGAAGCCTGAGTGCTTTATTAGATTATCACTTCAGAAGGATTGATTTACAGCTTTATTTCTCCATCTCCGTCTATTATTTTTATATTATGAGAAAAGGAATTTTCAACAATTTAGAAAAAGATCAAAGTACCAGAAGTCAAAGTAAATACTTAGCTAGAAAAGCTGTTTTAAATAGCGACAGGACTCTGATTTAAAATTAGAGCAAACTTATAATCAGATCTGGAAACTTGACCTGCCACAACACTTTTCTTTCACTCACTGTTACACCGAGCAGCGATAAATTTATGAATTCTAAATTACAGCAGGAGGCCAAAGGGAGAGTGCCAAACTAACAGAAGAAAAGGGTCTAAAGTGCCACATTGTCCAGCAAGAAAAGTTATTGGGCTGCTGGCAGAGAAGTGACACGATTTAAAGGGTAAAGGAACAGTCAGATATGTCAAAAGAGACTGAATAAATCAGATTTCATAAAGAAGGCTTAACTTAAAAAAAAAAACAACCCACAAACAAAAAAACAAACAAACAAAAAAAAGCTCCTGGAAATGAGTTCTTACAAGCTCCGGAAAGAGAGGAGGGCTGCAATTACTTTTTCAGCACATGCTTCAAAATATCTTTCTAATCCTCTTCTCATTTAAGCCATTTTATCCTTTCTTACATATAGTCTTGATTTAATCACAGATTTGGGCCCTGATTCAGATAAATATTTAAATACACAGTAACATCTTGTTACTTAAGTTTAAGAGGAGGTATTTCCCTGATTTGGTGTGAGGTGGGAAATGTATGGTTTACTTTTACTTTCTTTTGCTCGAGAGGCTGATAGTGAATTGTCATGTACAGAATAGCAGTGTTTCACAAAACTAGTTCACAAAGTTCTTCCTATCCACTCCTTGTACTTTGCTTCTCTTCATCCATTCATTGTCCTTCTCTTCATTGTTATTTCTTGTTTTTTAGACTTGGTAAAGGTAACATTTTCTGAGGTAAAGCAATGTTGAAGGTGACAAATTGTGATTGTAAAAAATGAAAAAATATATAAATCAGTCCTTCATGTTGAACAGAAAAATTGCCTCCTCTATATTTATGAATAAAAGAAGAGGTAACACATCTAAACAGATGAACAACTTTACTGCTGTTCAAGTGCCATCCACATAGAAGTAAAATACCGCTAAAAACCAGAAATGGGAATTCTGAAAATCTATTCTTTGGGGAAGACATACATTTTTTTGTATTTTTTTTTGTGGTTTTTTTTTTTTTTTTTTAAAGAGAAAATGCATTTATTGTTAAATTGTGCTTAAGGATTTTTTCACCTTTTTCTATTGTATTTAAACCGACCTTGACATGTATAAAATCAAATGCAATTTCCAACCCTGCTTTTAGGGGAGAAAAAGGGTAAAACTTAATTATGTTTTTTTCTTAATGCTCTTGTCTTTTTGTCATTGACTTTCATGAAGCCTTTCCAAACCATTAGTTTGTTGCTTTTGTTATTGCATTTTTGGAAAATAGTTGCTTTTTTGAAAAATAGTTAACTGCAGGATTTAATAAACGGTTTGATGTTTACCTTTTGGAAGCTTTGATTAGAGCTTTTGCAGTGCTTAGTTTTGTAGAATTGTATCTGCCTGTTCTTCATCATCTACTCAATGTTCTTCAGTATTTCTAGGCAGTTACAGTTCAAATAATGTTGCAGGTTTTTTGAGACTTAGTTGTTATGCCACAGAATATTGATTCTTTTAATTGAAATATTTGAACCCATACATTCTCTATACCTGTCCACAGCTTTTACCTTGGACACTTGATTTCTGCAACCTAGAAATCTCTTGCCTCTTGTCTTTATTAAGTTTGTATCTGCACCATGAAGGTCATTTAAGTACAGATCTTAAAATAAAGTACAGTGAATGTTCAGCTAACAGTAGTTCTTTCACTGGGGAAAAAAAGAATGAAAGAAGTATGGTGACTAACGTAGCTTTGTTATAAACATGCTAGAAGTTCAAACTAAATTATTCCAGTTAATTGCAGGCCTAGAAACAGAAAAGAAGCATTGAATAGTACAACCCAAATATTAGTCTGATGCATTTTCTTCCCCCATAGTGGATATATCAAGCTATACACCAGATACTTCCAGCTTCATGTGTTTCAAAATAATATATTGTATCCAACTTTTTACCTGTTCACAATATAGTCGATTCTTATATATTCTATTAACACACTGTAATGATAACTATCAGGTAACATTTTGTGAGAGAATTTTCTTCTTCAAATTCCAATCATAGCTAGAAGCAATGAATATTCCTTAATATTACTACAGAAAACTATGCTTCTTGTTTTCAGAATCCAAGTCGATAAGAAAATTTCCTTCTGTTATGGCTGTAGGTCATACAGTGCACTTTGGTTTTGTTGAGTGTTTTTTTTTTTTCCTCATGGTGTGTAGGTCTTATCAACCAGAGTTGACAAAAGCTAAATTTTTTTCCTGGTTTTGGAAATCTTGATTTGATTTTGTTTTTTTCAAAATGACATGGAAACCATGTCTTTCCAGGCAAAAAAAATAAGGTACACCTGCACTTTTTGTTTTTAAAACAGAATATTTCACTGTAGTTCTTGTTTATTTCTTATGTGAATTTGACATTGTCTTCTGCGTATGTGCTCATTCTTCTTGATAGTAAACAACAGATGAATTCAAGATGGCTTACAAAATATTCTGTCATTTCAAAAATGCTGTGGTACTTAGGGCAGTTCTCAAAAACCACTTTTGAAGTAGAAATTGGAAGTCATAGAGTGGTTTCAGTTATAGCTCCATTAAAAATAAAAATCCAAAAGGGAACCAAAAAAAAAAAAAAAGAGAAAGAAGATGGAAAGCTTAAAATTGTAGGACAGAAAATGCTGCTTTTTTTTTTTTAGCCCGTCCCATGATGGTCACTGGAGAAATTTAAAGTTAACCCTTCATTTGATCCAAGGATGAAATGTTTACTATGACGTATTAGGATGCTCTGCAAAAAAATAATTGTAGAGTGAATTCTTTGGATTTTTTCCACTCTGATCTTCTCAAAAGAGCATCCACCTCAGAGTTCATTTCTCCACTGCACTCTCAGTTGATTCCTCTCTTCTTTATGGAAAATGTGACAAGTACTTTGTTTTTCTGACATGATGGACCATTTCAGTCACTAGAATTGTGTTTCAAGTGACATTAAAATATTTTGCATTTCTAATTTGTGGGTAATGTTACAAATTACAGCATTACTTTTGCATAAATTAGAAACCAAATCTGAAAACAAGTGAGAAAAAAGACCTTAGGATCATGAGAGCAGTTGAGGATAGGATTGCATTTTAAATAATTTAAAAATGACTATCATAATTCAGAATATATATATTTTACTGACAAACATTGTAACTGAAATTGTCATCTTAAGTACTAATTTTGAGATTATATCTCAGTTAAAAAAAAAAAGAATTTTTCCCAATATTAAAACCATTGGCTAAATTATTGGACTGAGGAAGTTTATTATTCTTTGACTTAAGCAAAATGACTTGGGACAGATTTTCATGCTGGCACGCAGAACAAATTTAATTCAAACTGAGATGAAAGGCGGTTAATGTAATTGTAGCCTATTATCCTGTGCAGGCTTGAGTTAAGAAGCAAACCAACAGACAGTCAGAAAATGATGGATAGAAAATAGAAATGCTCAAGGCTGGTGAAATAGAGACTTGTGAAGGGATTATGCCATAACTGTTCCCACACAATCTCTGCATCAGTAATATCCCACCTCTACCATATGTTTGGATTACTAAACAGGATTTTTGTATGCCTCCTGGGTTCTCTTTATTTCCCTCTGACGTCAAAAAAGGTCCTTGTTTAGTAAATTTCACTGCTCTGTAGTCCTGATTTTTTTGTCCTTAATCTACCACTTTCGTAAATCCTGGGGAACGCAGTAAAGCATTCAGTTACAGCAGTTTGCTTTTCTTTTTCTTTTGTTTTTAAATTTACTGTCACACAGAGGCAAATGGTTGGTCACATAAATAGTTAGTCTTTGATTCTAAGCATGTCTGTAGTGCTGGCAAGAAACATTTTTACTAGAGTATTTACTTTAAAAATAATAAATAATAATCAGCTTTCTCAATAATCACCCCTTTGTAGGGGTGTTTAGCATGTTGTTTAACATGACCATATTTCAGATGATCAAGTGGTGGTTTGTTGGGGTTTTTTTTAGGACTACATTCTGACTACTTATTTTTTATTATTCCATTTCATTTTTCAGTAGGTGGTATTAGGGTGTTTTTTTGAATACATACCAAATTTTGCACTGAGAGATTTTAAAAATTGAGAAGAGATGTCTCAGTCTCCTCAGAATATTTATGGAAAGATGCAAAGTTTTGGAGTACTTTGAAACAGATTAACTACAAAAATATCTGGCCAGGTTTGTTGCCCTTGATATAGTCCAGGAAGCAGAGAAGGCACCTCCTTTCAAGCAAAATACCACACCTACTGTAATACATACATCTCAGGTAATTCTAGGGAGAACTAGTACAAGCATCTAATGTGATGCTTACAAAATATAGGAGATCTGTTACGAATCAGAAGTCCAATTAAATCTGCTGTTTTATAGCCTGTTTGCACAGGGATTGAGTCTTTGAGGTACACAGACTGGGATGATAAAATGGTTTTGCTTTTGTGTTGTTTTTATTTGTTTGTTTGTTTTTTTTGAGGACTGTATTTTTTAGCTTTCCCAGTCACTCCCAGCTGGGATGCAAGAATTTTCTCATCCCTTGCAAGTTATATCACTAGAGCTCTTGTGGTAGCTAAAGTCATTTTTTTCTCTCATTCTGTCATTGTTTAGGGTGTGATTTTGTGCTCGATTTTTGAAAAATGCTTTATTGCATGAATTGCCCTTTGGGAAGTCATTGGGATTACTTACAGACTTTAAAGTTTCTGTTCTGCACTGTACTCACGCAGGTAGTACTCTGCAGCCTGCCTATCAAAACCAGCATAAACATAGCTTGAATGGATCAAGACTGACAGACCAGGACTCCTGTGATGAAATATTTCACAGTACCCTGCCACCGGGCTGTAGTGTCATTTTAGTCAACTTTTCTTTCCTTTTTCTACAGCCATTCCTTTTACGTTTTCTCCTTAAAAGGCAGATAACTTTTCGACGAGAGTGCGCCAAGACTGGAAATGTTGGCAGATATAGAATTGTTGTTGCAACATAGACAGTAACATTTATTTCCACTTATTTGGCACTTCATAAAGAAACATCAGTGTCATCTCTGCTCCAGGAAATTCAGAGATTATGTACTATAATGGACTAATGGACGCAGGGGCTCTTCATAGGAAAGGGACCAGAGTAGAGCAAATGTGTGTATTTATCTTCATACTTTCTCCAACCAGCCATACTCTTTTATGTGTTCTGTTCTTAATAGATACTCTGTATTTCTTGGATTGGTATCTTTTTTAATAAAGTCAAATAAAAGATGGTGCAGCTTAGATGGGGTTGATATCCTAGATATTAAAAAGGCCAGACATGGTTATGATGGAACAGTGGTAGGCAATAAGGCATGAATTTGATGTTTTTTGCCATGCAGGGAAGGGAATAAAAAATAATTGTTTAGGCCGGAAAAGAAATTGTCAGAACAACATATTGGATATATTTATAGATATTGAAATGGCCTGATGGACAAAAATCACAGAATAATAGAGGTTGGAAAGGACCTCTAGAGATCATCTAGTCCAACATCCCTGCTAAAGCAGGTTCAAAATGCAATTTTAAAGACTAGAAGGACAAGAAGAAAGCTAGGAGTCTGGAAATTCCCATGCCTTCATATTTGGTTTCTAATGATCATTCTGCAATGGGTCACTTGTGGTGTTTTTTGAAGGCTCACCATTCATTGTTATTCAACGAGGAGGTATGATTCTCTGACAACTTCTGTAAATGCCACAGAAAGCAAGTATAAGTAAATATTCTGAATATACTTTCTGAACATCTAGATAGAAAGTCCTCAGTCATCTAGAAATATTGAAAGTAATATGAAAATATCATGCAATAGCTAGAGTTTTGGCGTCCTAAAAGTAAGAATGATAACTTGCCAGTTGCACTATATGTTATACTTAAATCTCCATAATATTTATGCCTTATGTTTCTATTATAACATGTCATTAACACCACAGAAGTTGTTGTTGCAAGTAGAGGAATAATTCAGATAACATCAATATTTTCTGAAATTTCCTAGTACTGTATAGCTGACAGCCTAGAGAAAACCATGATATTCTGATTTAATTGTACCTTTACCTTCATTTTGCATTTAATATTCTTGAACATTCAATATATAGGTAGCATTTGGGCAGAGCTAAGCTGCAGTCTCCACTCTTAAATGGGTGATGCACTTTGCTTCTGAATCGTCATTTTTGTCTTGGCTTCATCAGCATTTTTCATCTTTTTGAAAGTATTAATTGCCATAGTGTGATAAATTTTAGGCTTAAAGGACAAGAAAATGATCAAAGTTACCTTACGTAATTTGAAGTAGAAAGAGAAAAAGTAGCTTGCCTATCTTCATACCATCTTCTGGAAATTATGGTGTATGCATGGCATTGTCAAATACATATTTCTTAAATTGCTTTTTCCTTAAATTGCCTCAAAATTCGGTAGTCTTATATAAATAGTGGGTTTGTTTAAAAAAAAAACAAAACAAAAACTAAGCCAAAACAAAAAAACACCCCAAAATCTTGAAAGCAAAGTAAAATGAATGCAGGGAAGATCAAATGAAAACAGATGAGAACTCTATAGTACTCTGTAATACTATAGCATTGAACTTTCTGCATGAAGATGGTAACTGAGTAATTATTTTTTTTTGCAATCATTTCCTTTAGTGACTGACCACAAATTAAGTTGAACAATAATACAAGTCATATTAATGCATTTTTTTTTAAAAGATGTATGCTGTTTAATAGTTAAATATACTTTCTACAAATATGCTTATTAATAGTGCATTTTTTACAATAAAACACTTGGGATTTAGTATATATATTTTTATTCTTAATCTGGTCTGAATACTGTGGACATTTACAATACATTCACTCTGACATTCTGGGCCTGTCAAAATACGTAATGTTGCTGAAGTGTGACCTCTCCCACTATTTTTGAGGACTTGTTTCTAAACAATAAAAATATACAAACAACCTGGAACTCCCAGCACATCACCAGCAGCAAACAGCATGAGAGATGATCATATGAAAGATATTTTTATGTGTCCTTTGTATTTTGTTTTAGCACACTTTCATTTTGATATTTCTGGCAGAAGAGTTCACACTTTTGAACTTGAATTTTGAACTGCAGTTAACAGTGCTATTTGAAGAGCAAGATTTTGAAATATGAAGAAATGTAGTCTTTTTTAACCAAAGAGCTATGCTTGTTTTCATGATTATATGAATACTATTTCCATGAAATTTTAGTGAAAATAAAAGCAGTGTTTCACTGAGGAGAACTTTATATTAAAAATTATTGTAAAAGAAACTGTTTACAAACTGCTTTTGCTTGGGGATGCAGGTTCATGAACACTCTCTTGTTGATATTAAGTTGACATTTAACATATTTCATCAACATTTATCTTTTAAAAGAATGAAACATGAATTTTGTGATCTGTTCACTGATTTTTTGCAAAAACTTAGAAGCTGTGTTTCAGTTTAAGCAGTAATAAGTATTCATAAACTGTGGATGATTATTTTGCCATTTCTACTACATAATTCTCCTAGCTAAAAGAAGGGAAATAGTTAAGAAAAGTACGCTATTATTTTTTGGAGGTGTGATTCAGTTTGGTGTAAACATAGTATCTTATTTTGAGTTGTCTGGGATGTTTCTAACATTTACTTTCTAAGGGCTGGAGAAATGTCTGATATAGATCAAACTGCAAGAGAAGTGTATAAATTTCTCCTTTCCCACTTTGAAAGAACAGCTTCTGATAGGCAGGAATTAGGCTTTTCCAAGTTCACCCCTTTACATATATAAAAGTTTGTGTGCATCACTGCCCAAACCTGGGCCGCTCATACAGAAACGAGAGTGTCGGAGGTAGGGGGTAAGGCCATGGACACGAAGTTTTCTGGTTCAGAGTAAGCAACACTGAATCAATGGAGTATGAAATCTATTTGGCCTCTGATTCGTGAAGATAAACAAGGAATTTTTTTTTGTCCAAATGGTTCTAAGTGATGGCTATAGGTTACTTAATTCTTGTGCAGAAGAAGAGATGAAAATATAATCTAGAGTTTATTAGAAAATCTTATTTTATCTCTTAACCACTTCTGTTAATTACATAATTATGTGATAAGTTTGTCACCTGTTTGAAGGTTTATTTTCTTCTGTAGTGCACTGTATTTAGTTATTTGAAATATCGTTACTCCAGGGAGTACATAAAACCTCCTATTGAATACCATGAGGGAAATCTGGAAATGAAAAATTTGCTTATGAAGCTAAAATGTTTAAGTTTTCCTTTTGGTGAGATCAGCCTAGATTTAAAAAGAAACCCAAAACCCCAGTATTGCTGGCCTAGGTCTTTTTCATGAATAATATGAAGAGTAGCTAAATTAATCTGCAGAAGAAACATTGTCTCAAGACATCATTATATGCACTTAGAAGAAGAAACAAATAAATCATTTCCCCACATTATTAAAAAGTCCTAACTGGAAACATAAATCCTAGTACCTTTTACACTTTCAGGTTATCATTATCTTAAGAGGTAGGCTGATAATTCTTTATTTCTAAAGCAGAAAGGTTGCTCATAACTGGGAGAATCTTGGCACTTAGAGAAGTGAAAGTATCCAATTTTTGCATTAGAACCAAAGATGCTTTATTGTAGCTCAAAAAAAATGGAGAGAACTATGCATATACTTCAGTATTGATGGAAATCATTGGGACAATATAGTGCAATGTCAATACAGTCAAAAAACAGACCCTTAAGTATGAGGGATATATTTGCATTTACAGATTATGAGTTTGTGTATTTGACTGCAGCAAAATAAAGATTATAGTAGCAGGATAAGAATACAATGATAGTTAGCAGTTAAACCTATGAAAAATCACAGACTTTGCTGATAGTGACTGTTTTTCTCTAAATATATCTGAGCTGAATTACAGCATCTGCATCTTAGCAATTCTGTGGAAGAATGATGCCACTTCTCAATCTTTTAAACGTGCTTGAACTCCCAATATATCAGGCAGGCTGGTGTAGTGTAACTTTGTTGGTTGTGAGGTCACTCATGTTCATTCCTGTTGACTATGGAGGTCACTCATGTTCGTTCCTATTGACTATGTCTGTTTAACTGTTTTGATGGTTAGAAGATGTCATTGTTCTTTGGCAGTTTTGTGTAAAAGGTGTTGAAACCAAGCAGACCGAAGTCAAGACGTGGGGATTTTTGTTCTCTTGCATCTGTGCACAAGTGTGAACTGGGATTCCAGGTATCAGTCACTCTCTGTTCTGAACCAGTTAATAACCCAAGAACAGTTGAGGCTGGTCCTTTCCTCGAGTCACCACTCTTGAGCTGAAAATCTACAGTTTCTATGGCATCACGTCCAAAATGTTATGAATTACAGCCAGTTACAGTTATTGGCTGTAGTTGAGCATATACCTCAGCTAATTTTCTCATTGCTGGAAAACTGCTTTTAGAATAGGAGGTCTTGCATGACTTTCAAGAGGGAGTAACCAATAAGCAGGGCAAATAACTCTGTGTGGATCTGTGCTGAGCTCAGCGTTAGTATGTTACTACTAAAGGTTCATCAGCTATCTCCTAAATATCTGAAAACCTGCAGCCATGGCATCATGGGCATATTTTTGATTCTGGGGATGTAGTAACACGTGTAAGTAGTAATACTTCATAGTCCACTTATGATGCCACAGGCCTACTACCCGTGTGACTAGAGAAGTCTCAAGTTTAGCTTTACAAACACTGTTTGAACTTTGGTTACGAGGTGCCCCACATAACCAAATTATGCTATGTTAAACGTATTCCACGACTGGGAAAGCTCGTAGCATCATACCTCTCTGGTACCAGTAAAGTAGAATGAAAACAGGAGCCTGCTGTGCAAGATCAGGAACTGGGGCAAGATCAGAAGCTGGAATCAGCCACGGAGGACAGCAGGAGCAAGACCACTGGCTAGATAGAGCTCAGAATGAGAAGTAAAGGCTAGAAAAAGGTAAAAGATGAGCAGAAGTTGAACAGTAGTCCTAGAAGATATTCTTTGTTATATAAAAGCTGGAGCAAGCTGCCAGTCAGGGCCCAGGAATAGTCTGCTAAGTCCATTAGTCTTTACTTATCAGGAACCTCTTGTTAGATGCAAGGCTGAGAACCTAGGCAAAATCCCAGACTTGTCTGTGACCATCTGCAGACTGGAAAGATGACAGTTTTTCCCCAGACTCTGTGGAAGTGGCCTGTGTTCATTCGCACCTACTACAAATCTCAGATTCTGAGGGACAAAATATGAGATAAGGATCATAGATTTCTTCTCAGTATAGTTGACAAGCCTGCACTTGGGCTAGAACAAGCTACAACTGCCTCAGCAGGGAATCAGTTGAACAAGAGAATATTTTAGTGGTCTGACTTTTTTTTTTTCTTCTTCCTTCCCTGAGAGTTTGGCATTAGAAACAAACTCAGCTAGAGGAAGGACCAGCCCTATTTAGGTTACCTTTCCCCTGTTCATCTTTTTTTGCTTCACTTTTAGTTGGAAGTAAAGGTTTACCAATTAGTGGTGGCAGCAGAACTGTAGAAAATACTACCTTCATGATCAAAGGTTAGATGTACTGTTAAAAAGTTTCCACCTGATCAAATCACCAGTCTAGAAAGTTGTAGATCTAGGCTGTTGTCATAGTCTGACTTTTCTTTGGGTGAAAAACTTGATGCTATACTGTTTCTTAAGGGAAATACCAGTAAGCACAATAAGATCAGACACATATATGTATTGCTTTATCTCCGGTTCTTTAAGCTTTCTTAAGGTTAGAAGATGTAAAGATAGCACACAAGATCATACACATTGCTAGGCTTCAACACAAGATCATTTTTAAACTCTGCCTTATGAAAAAGCCATTCATTGATAAAAAGTAAATCTGTGAATATTGGAGTGGACATGTACTCTTGGATACATTTATTGTATTTAAAGAGAAAGCCAGAAATTACCATTCAGTTGGTCATAAACAAGAGAAAAATTGTGGGTTTTTTTTTTAAAAAAACATTTGTCTATAACTTTTATTTTGAACTCTCAGGAAATATGGGGAGGAGAAAAAGACAGTAAAAGAAAATGGTTCCGTTTTGAACGGTAATTGAGGGAGAGGTTGGGGAATAACTGCTAATAGCAGGCCATCAGAAGGGCAGTGAGCTTGATGAATTGAATCCTTTTGTATTGGAACAAACCATAGAACTTGTATGTAACCTGGTAGGAGCCTTCCTCCATTTGTCCTTGTAAATGGGAGCTGTGTCTTTGGAGGCGTGCCAGAGTGGAACTGCTCATTCATTATTAGCACTTAAAGCAAATGATCATAGCCCTATGGCACATAAAATGACAAGTCTAGCTCCCATTTCACAGATATGAGGCATATATTATACTTTACATATGGTCAAATGTGTGCTGGCTTTTGGAAAAGGTACAAAAATTACTGCAATGAGTAAAGCTCGTAAGGAAATAGTTCAGCGAATAGGAAATTTTGTAATTGGAACTATAATTAGTGACTAATGCAAAGAAATACATATGCTTAATGAAATAGGATAGGATTAAAAGACAGAACTAAATTTATTCAGAATCTAGAATAAATGCTCATGTGAATAATTTTAGATGTATTCCCAATCCTATTAGTTTCAACTTTTCACTCTGCTGAAAACTAAGTGTTTAAATAGCATCTTTCACTTGAATTCAAGCAGGCTTCCTAACTAGTAAGAACTCTACCTCATGCTTTTCCTAATATATGTTATGGAAGTCTATGCACTGGGGCATAGAGGAGGTAGTGTAAGAGAAGAAACGCAGGATTCTTTCTGTGACTCAGTAAAGCCTGGCAACAAACGGCATAATAGGCTAGCTGTTTTAATAAGAAGGAATTTAAAAAAGGAGTACAGATAGCAGATAAATCTTTTGCCCCTTCAGTTGCTGGGACCCCTGTGTGCATGCCGCACTGGATGGACCCAGCATGGATTTTCCCGTTGTGCTGCGGACATCCCATCTGTGGAGAGGTTCCTCTCTCCCATACTGTGGTGCCTTTTATCTTGTATATAAACAAAACCACGGACCTCCACCTGACAAGCTGAAAGGTTGTCTTTGATAACACCCATAAATGCACAGTAAAGGCTGGCACAGGGCCTTCCAGCACCTTCCCTTCCCTATTCATAGAATAGAATCACAAAATTTGTTTGGAAAAGACCTTTAGGATCACCAAGTCCAACCATTAAACCATGTCCCTAAGCACCACATCTACGCATCTTTTAAATGTCTCCAGGGATGGTGACCCAATCACTTCCCTGGGCAGCCTGTTCAAGTGATTAATAACCCTTTTGGTGAAGAATTTTTTTTCTAATATCCTGTCTAAAACTCATGCTCACAGACAGGCTTCTCAAGACTTATGTACAAGGGTCAATACATCAGACATGCCTTGCCCAAGCTCTCTAGCTCCTTGAGTCCAATGTCTTCTGTGAGGCTCCCAACACAGAAAGTATAATATGTATGATAACACATCAAAACACTTTGCTGTGGTGTACTTGTCTGTTCTTTTTTTATTAGCATATTTTATCATTTCGTCATGCATTATGCTGAAACAACTGAAACGCCTGGCTGTAAAATTGCATTGCCATCTTCTATTCAAGATTTCTTGAAGGTCACTTGTATAATTGTCAGGGAATTAGTAATTATTTGGATTTGAATGAATAGCTACGAATACTTGTATATTGTAAAATATTCTGTACCTAGTAATTTTCATATTAAACATTCTTTTGTGTGTTCTTTTAGGTAGTTAAACCTGGGGTGCATAGACAGATTTTATAGATATTTTTATTTTATGCATTCTCATGTTTTTTTTAGTAATATAGATGGAAATATAAATACCAGAAAGGTGTATGTGATGCTGGAAATCCCCAGGTTCTGGTAATTATTGACCTGCAGCAGATTGTTTCATCTGATTAGAAGGGTAGCCGTAGGGACAAGGGAAGCTGTATGGAAAAAGCTTTCCTTTTCATAAAGATTTTCAAGATTAAAAAAAAAAAAAAATTAAAATTTCCTGGTTTGTGTCAGGAGCAAACAAAGTTTCTTTTAGACCTGGGTCATATCACAACAGGTGAGTGCTGTGGCCGGCAAGAGTTGGCAACGGAATTTTAGTCTGTCCTAATGGAAAGTTGTACAGCTTATTGTTGCTGGTCGGACATTGCTCTTCCATATCGCACATAAGTTAGTGCTATTATCAGTGAGCAGCAGGGTAAGTGTCTTCCCTTCTTTCTCAGACTCTGAATACACAGTTAGTTGTATTTTTGACTTCTGGTACAATACCCCAGCATGTTCTGCATACTGCTTGTATTTAGTATTCTACTTGGCATTTGAAACAATTCAGAAAAAAAGAAAAAAAAAATCCTCTTATAATAATCGTCTTGTTATTGTAATTTGTTACATGAGATACTGTTTCATTTATGTGACCATCTTACACAGAAGGAAAGAAAATTCTTTTAAAGTCTTCCTTCAAAAATGATCCTTTTCCCTTAGCTCTTTCTTCAAAATGGCTGACCTAAAGACACTTTCAGGCACGTGACTATTTTTACAAGGCTAATCTGTTTGAGTAGTGATCTGTTCTTTCAAGAATTTAGAGTTTTGTGATGTTTAGAAAAAAGCCTGTGAGTCAAACCAATATTGTTACTTGAGATTATTTCCCCCTTTCCTTGTAGAAGTACATGCAAGAAATACTTCAGCATCAATCCCTCTTCTAAATTCTGTGGAAAGGACTGTAGGACCAGAGTGTCTGTGTGGACAAGGCCACAAATTGTGTGCTGCAGTTGGAGTTGAAGCATATGGTTTTTTGGTGTCTTGGAGTTGAAGGAAAAGTTTTTGTATATTAAAAATAGTTGAATTTCTGTATAGTTGAATTTTCATGCTGATGTGAGACTGGTAGTGGGCAACGGCAGAGTCCAGAACATCTTTTATTCTGAGTTGTGGTTGGTTTTTTTTTTTAATTTTAGTGCTGCTGTTGATTATTTTCTTTATGATATTGTAACAAAGGGTCAAGGAGATTCTCTGCCTAATTTTCAATAAAAACGAGCATGTTAAGAGTCACCAGTTGGAAACTATTGAGAGAGAAACTGTTGAGAGAGCAACTGAAACATAAATGCTATTCTATGGTCTGCAACTTGTTCAGTGATATAACACACAAGATAGAAAGTTTTTAAATATTACTCACAAATAAAATAACACAAAAAAGTCTCCTTGTAATTTAAGTTTCTTAGAAAAAAGTAATGAAAAGGTAGTCCAAGCTATTGCATGATTTTCCTCTGGGAAAATATTTATGTGGAATTTAATAGGCAGCGATAAGCTTTCTTTTTGTTTTATGAATCATTCTGTTTAATAGGAAATTATAATCTTGCTGAAGACTTCTGTGGAATAGCCAAGAAAACCAAATAAAATAACCCTAATTTTCTCTTAAGGTAGTTGGCATTTTTTGAGAAATGTTACATAATTCAATTTGATCACTGTGATATTCTGTAGCATATTTCATGTCTCTTATCAGTATGATATCAATAAGATATTTCTTCAGCTCTTATCATATACGTGTCTTGTCAGCAGCATCAGTACATTGTATTTAGTCTGAATTTCACCTAGTGCCTTAGGTGGTCAGTGAAGAGAAGTGATTGTCTCTGAAATTCAGAGAGGCTAAGTAGCTGAGACGCTTCTGTGCTTATAGTGCTACACACAAGGCTACAATTTCTGGCCTCAAAGCCAGTTGCTGTGGTCTAGTTGCAGCTACATAGCTTAGGACCAGTCTCTCTAGAGCATAGCTTTGACTCACCTCTAGGTCCTCTGGGGTGCTCTGAAAAAGTAATCGTTATTTTATGCTTAGGAATATTTTTGGATTTTGATTTTTTTGGTCTTGTTCAGTTTTGTTTGTGGGTTTTGGTTTTTTTTTTGTTTTTATTTGGTGGTTTTGGTGGTGGTGGTGTTTGGTTTGCTTTCATTTAAAGAGTTGGAAATAATATGAAGAATGTACTGAAGCCTGCCAGAGTGGTGGTTGTGTGGCTGGAAATGGAGAGTGGGGATGCCAACCCCATTGCTGAAGGGATGGCATGAAGAGGTGTGGAAGGTGTCTGAGGGTGGAAAGCCTGGTCTTGCAGTGTTTTAGGACTGTGTATGTTTGAGGGAGACATACTTGGGAACATTTCCTGCAGTCAATGATCCCCCTGATGGATGTTCAACTGTTGTCTTGGAGAGGGCCACGTCCAAACCAGCCGAGGGAGTAAGCGATTACTGAGGTGGCATGGGTAATTAGAGATCCAGTTCTCAGCTTCCCTATCTGGCTCTCTTGTTCATTAGTGGAGACATACCACCTGCTGTAAGTCCTACACTAGGCACCAATTTTAAACACACGACTGAAGTGTCTTCAGAAATTCAAGAGCCGAGTCACTCTGGGTTTCATTTATAAGGAGAGAGAGAGGTGCCTCTGAAAAGCAGCACATCTTAATTAAGAACTATATCAAAGACTTTATATTTTCATGTGTTTGTGCTACTAGTAATGAAGTTCATGCTATTTGAAATAAATATTCTAGCTGCTTTTTTATTAAAATTATACTGTGTTTAATGGGAGTGTTTGGTTTTGTCTCTTTTTTTCCCCCTGCAGCTGTGACTCTGAAAACAGGTATCTTGGAAATCCGCTTAGGGGAACATGCTACTGTGAGTACTTACGTTTTTAATGTTCAGTACTTAAATCCTGTTTACATATTATGCGATAATTTAATTTCCTTGGAAAAATGGTATATATTTCTTAAGATTTTCTGAAGTTAGGGCACGTTGATAGTTTGACTGAAAAATAAAATGCCCCACTGGGCTTCTCTGTTACTTTGTTCACGAGAATGTAAATTAAAAAACTACTAAAAGTTGATTCTTTACTTCTAGACTGGAGGGAATGACCAAGACATTGATTGGGTTATTCTCTGTATCCCAACATATATGGAGGAAAGGAATAAGTACTTGTGTTGTTGTTTAAAAGGCAGAATTTGTGATGGGGAAATGCAAATAGGCTGAACAGCAGTATTTCCTGGGGACATTCTGGATGGTTTAGCCAGTCTGCCTCCCAGGGACATGATACATAGCTGCTCTCCAGAGCACTGCTACTGTGTGTTGTCTTCATGTTATTGTTGCAGAAAAGGTACCTCTGGCAAATTTACTTTAAAGCATTACAAGTTCGATAGTCATAGTGAAAGACGTGAAGGGGTGAGGATGCTTATGACCCATGTACAGAAATCCCTTAGAGAGCTGTGCCAATTTTGCTGTGCCAAGATGGATGTTAAAGAGTAATTTTAATTGTCATAAAAATGTATGTGAAGTTGGAGATCATTGTTTTACCTTTTGTGGCTTGTGCGCATACCTGCTCCATGTCAGACAATCGGATTGGTTTGTCTGTTGCTTCCTAACATCATCCCTACCCCAAATTTAAATTTACAGACACACATACCTCTGAATATATTTATAGCATCCATTCTGATCTCTGGCCTTGTTTTTTAGCATTTCATTTTAGAATATACACAAAAGCTTTGGTTTAGAATCTCTTTAAGGCATCATCGACTTAATAAATGAATGCTGCTTCTCTTTTGCTCCTTCTTTCTACCTTGCATCTGCAAGGTATGTTTTACAGACCAAAATTACACTATCTTACAGATACTGGCATATCCCTAGACCTAAAACATGTATTTGTCTTGCTACGTATTAAAGAAATTTGGTGTGGGTTTTTGGGGCTATTGGGGGGGTGTTGTGTTGGGCGGCTGGTTTTTTTTTTTCTCTTCTCCCAGGCACGCGAAGTTCAAATGTAATACTTTAAACTGGAAGATAATTTTTACATATTGTATTTTGAAGATACTGTAACACTGTTGACATTTTACGTAAACCAGACCAACTTGAAAATACACTTTAAAACTGTGCTCTAAAGATAGTGTTGATCAAATAAATTTGATTCAATTTGTCATTTGTCACATAAGAAAATTTTCTTATTTCAAAACAGAATGTACAGCATTTAGAAGCATGTATTTCTGTATCTATGAATTTTATAAATTTTGTAGATTTAGAGCTACAGAATGAGTACACGAGAAGTTCAGACTATGACGAGAGTGCTATATAGGCTATTTTGGATATGTGTATCAACATTTGCTTTGTCCTTTAATAATAAATGTTATTAAATTTAAGAGATGGAAAAGACAGTAATGAGATTTGTAGACCTCAGGCACCTCCATGAAAAAACATTTTTTTTTGCTATCATGTTGCAGGTTGGGTCTATAAATCGTGTTGGAGACAAATTGTACTATATCAAGATACCCTTTCACCTTTCACTCACTACTATTATTTGTCTTCTGTCAGATTTCAAAATACTTTAAAGATCTTGTTCTTCTGGAATGATAAATCTTCTTTTAATACTTTCAGTCATTTCAAATATTGTATTTCAACAATTTTCAGAGTTATTTTATCTGGAGATAGTAAGGAATTTGTGCTAATTTCAAATAATGGAATTCCATATTTTTTACGTTCAATGGCTGATGCATTGTAATGGAAAATAATTTGTTAATTTGTGGATAACTGACTGACCTAAGATTTCAATGACAATTGCTTATCAGCACTGTTCATTACCTGCTAAATCATGTATTAAAATATGTATATGTCATAGAGATGCATCGATTTCTTATCTATGTAATTATTTCAAAACATGACCTTACCATGGACTACAATTTGTATAAGAAAATGTTTCACTTTCATACAAGACAGGCATTTGGATGTATTTTTTTCCTGTATTTATTTCACTACTCTATAAGAAACTTTATCTTTAGACACTTATGTTGCTGTTTTGCTTCTCCTTGAAGTGAAGAATATTCTTATTTTTTACAGTACAGGAATAGTTATTGCTCAGGAGGGAGGAAAATGCTGAGGAAAAACAAATTGTATATACTTATAAGCAGCATAAATTTATGAGAAATAAAAATTCTAGACAAATTTGCTTCTACCACTTAGAATCAAAATCAGTGACTGGTAGAAATACAGGAATACAGCTATTAATTTGCTGTATGGTTGGGATTTTCTTCAGGAAAGCTTCTAGTTACATGCTTGAGTTTAGCTATCTTCAAAATGACCAGTTTTAGGTGATCAAATTTCATCTTTTTTTTTTCCACTTGTGCAAATGCTATCCTAAATTTGAATGCTTTTCTTTCCAAAACCTTAGAATTCAATCCTGAGTGTATGGCTAACTTTTGTGTGATATAGGATGATCTCAATTTCTCTTTAACAGCAGGATGTAGTTTGGGAATGCTTGTTGCCTGGAGGAACTTTCTGCAACTTGTGATATTCTGAATACCCACTGCCCTATAAAAGTGCAGCTGTTTTCATCTCTTGCAGCTACCTGCCCAGTTTACCTAGTGCTTGCCTAGTCCTCTCCTCCCTCTTGCCTGTCATTGCCATCCTCAAGTCTAGGAAGGGGGAACAGACTGGTGTACTACTGGTGTTGATCTAGGTGTTGGTATTAACATCAATAGATGTTTAAGATAGTAAATAAAAGTTAACAGAGTAAGCCAGTGGAATAGGACAGATTGTTTTAGTTTCTTCCGTATTTGTTTCCTTTAGTAGTGATATAGGAGAGTAAGCAGAATATTAATGCTGTACATGGATCATTTTGTGATTGGAGAAGTGATCTGAGCACAAATGAAAACACAGGAAAACTACAGATAGGTCTAGCATGATTAAAAAGAATGAGATTTATATAGAAAGTAGCGTGGTGAAACATTGCAGGGACTTAATCTAAATATAGATACTATGCCGAAAAGATAAACACAGCAGCAAAGCCATCAAATCCTAGAGATAACAGGAATAGTTCATTAAACATCAGATTTTATTCTAATACTGCATTTTAAAACATGGCAGCACTGGACACGAGTAGTTTTTCTACTTTAAATTATCAAAACTTAATAAAAATAGAGTAGGAAAAGCATAATAGGGCATGCAACAGTGCATTATCCAGATTGTGTGAAAATCATCGCCCATTGCTTCCATTAAAATTATTTTCATTTCATTCTTCATGACTTCACAGTATGATTGAAAAAGCACAACAGAGAGAATAAACTCTGAGAGTAAGAAAATGAGAACAAGCCTCACAGATATAAAAATTATAAAAAATGTTGAATGTGTAAGAATGCATGAGCAAGCAGCGTGATGGTCTGTCTATTCCAGTACCCTGTTGTCAGTAGTGGCTGGTTATGAATGCCAGGGAGAGTACAGCAAATGGACAGACATACAGTGATATTTCTTTCCTTAAATCCAACAACTTGCAGCTTAGGATCTTTGTGAGAGGAAGGATTTCTTGAGCCAGATGTGTTGTTCGTTGTGCCATTGTTTAGGAATATCAGAGGAAATCTTATCAAATATTTCCTATACATAATAAAAAGAAGAATATGGATACCAAAGAAAGCTTCATTAATTTAAAAGCCACAGTTTTGTTTGTACAGGTCTGCCTTTGGGTTGTGTCTCTATCTCTGGTGGGGAGGCTCTGTATCCCTAGGCCTTTCTCTTAGAAGCCAAGCTTTCTGTGAACGATTGGAAGCTGATTCAATCCACAGAAATGAATTCTGAGCGGAGGCCAGGGATGGTTGTGCAGCTGACTTATGCATGTACACAAACCATAAATACAACATTTTGTCGTGATGCATTCGTATTTGTTGTTATAGTTCTTTCGTATCTCAGCCACCGTGGTGTATAACAGTGACACCTAGGCAGCAAAGTGTGCATCCAAATTGCTACGTTAGTTCTTTGCATGTCAGCATTGGAAATGCGTTGCTGTTGGAATCAGTGCTCCTTGGTGCAAAGAACCATGCAGCAAAACCAGATGGTTTTAGACTGATTGGGAGGAATCATCGCTGGGGCAAATGCCACTTCTGTGATTTTTGACCTGGATTATATACCGACACAAAACTTTAAATCATAAATGGATAGATAGTTAAGCCAGTGTTCTAGAGAAAACGAGTGTTTAAATTTACAATTCATGATTTGTTACTATACAGAGGGTGAATTATAGGCTTGCTAACAAATCACTTGTTTTGAAAGGATGTGATACTCTCCTTCATACACCTCTTTTAGATATCCATATTTATAAGGTCAAAAACTTTCCAAAATGTCTGTTTTATGTACGTTACTTTGAGTGTCGCCATTCCAATGCTACATTTCAAACAAGAAGTACAACTGAGAGATTCTGATATTACTACATGCAGAAGCATAAAAGCTTACAGCACATCAGTACTGTGAGTGTAAATCGTATTGTTTGCCTGCATAGTTAGAATTTCCAGATGAGCTGAGCACTTGAGTTGCCTGTTCCATCGAGAGAACTCCTAGCTAAGACCACTCGAACAGCCAGCAAAGAAAATATAGTTGAAAAAATGTGCATGGATTTACATACCTTAGTTTATTATTTCGTTCTACCCCTTAAAGAATGTTTAGAAGCATTTTTTATTATTTCTTGCTACTATCATCAACAGTGAAGAGAAAAGAACAAGTAGCTTATCTGTTTGTTTCTGTAGATTGATTCCCCTTTCAAAATAGACAGCAGTAGTGGGTTCAGGGCAGCACACTTTAGAGTATGAAACTCATACATTTGAGAAGATTTTCTCAGCAATGCACAACAAGAATGTAGTCATAATGCAATAAAACTGCAATAAATTAACAATTTTGATCAATCTGGTGCTTATCTTTGGGCTGGACAGGCAGTTTTGTGGGTCTGTGACTATCTGTGACCACAAAAAGTGTAAGCTTGCCTTTTGCATTCATATGTGCATTATGTATCCAGAGTAATGCTATAGAGTTTACTGTGCTGCAGAGCAAGCCCACTTTTAAATTTGTTAAAGATTAGAACATGACCTTTGAGAAGGATTAGAGAATCCAGGAATGATTGGAGGTCAGGAGAGAATTAAAACAAGGAGGGGCTGAGTGATTTGTATCTTTTTGTAGAATTAAAACATTGATTTATTCTACGTCTTCACAAGAATATACGCCTCTGATAGAGGTGTTTGTTGGATTCACAGCCTTTAAAAAAGAAGAGGCGTACATATCTGTGCCTAAGAGGCTGAAAGAATGTACAAATGTACTGCTTTCTGAGGTTCATCGTCTTTCCTTCCAGAGCTCTTTCTAATCTTTCTCTCATCTCAATGTTTTATGAAATGTCATTTGTGGATGGCTTCACACAGTGACTCATCAGCCACTAGTTCAAATGTTCTTCTGGGATGAAGCATGCAAAAGAGGAAGGTGGTAGGCCCCTCTGCAAAAGCCTTAAGGGTCCAGGTATGCTACAGAGCACTAGCACCACTGAGCTTTTCTAGTCCACCTCATGGACATGGAGGAAGGAAATGGAAAACCAGAGAAAACATTGCTGAGTTCTCAAATCCAACATAACGACTAGCAGGAAAATAACATAGATTTTATTTTTTTAGAATTTCCTCTGGATAAATTTTAGGGGTTTTTTTCTCTATTTAAAGTACACCACAGGAAAAATGTGTGGTCTTATGTGAGCTACTAAATAATTTGAAACAACTTTTTGGGGAGTGACCTGAATAATTGGTTTGTGACTTTACCATGCCATTCAAAACTCTGAGCCATAAAATCATTATAGCTCATGCACTATTGCTTGTTTCCTTGGTCGACATACAAAAAGGATAGTAATGAGCAATTCTCTCAGTATGTCAGCAGCTCACAAAGAAGAATGATAGTTTCTTCTCCAAAATCAATGGGGAAGCATGAAGTGCATGTTCAGTGAAGACTCTCAAGATAATGTCTGGTATCTGTCCAAGTTGCTGGGGAGGAAGAAGGCAAATTTGCTACTGACTGTAGAAACTTATAAGGATTCTAGGCCAGTCCTGGAGGTGCATTAGCCCTATTACTCCTGACAGGCCGGGGCTTCAAAAACGGCAAAGTAAAGGAAAGTGCTAGTTCTTACCTATAGACCTTACCATTGCTTATAGTAATTTTAAATTATAACTTAAAACTTTTAGAGGATATTGTTATGCAATGTGTATGGTGCTTGAAACAAAACCAAACATTCATTTCTTGCATCCCATTTATTTAAAATTCATCTCGCTTGATAAAAATTAAGAAAATAAGTCTTAGTTACTTTTTGATATCTGGGCTTTCGAATAAAGGCCCTGGTACTCCTTTAGAGGTGTTACTTTTTATTTTTCCTTTGACTTTTTCTTTCTTTGCAATAGTAGTAACTAGAAAGATGTTTTGATAGAGGATAGGCTATTAAAAATAGGTGACTGTCGGGCATTGGAACAGGTTGCCCAGGGAGGTGGTGGAGTCACCGTCCCTGAGGGTGTTTAAAGAAAGATTGGATGTGGTACTTAGGGACATGGTTTAGTGGGTAATAGGTGGTGGGGGGACAGTTGGACTAGATGATCCTTGAGGTCTCTTCCAACCTTAATGATCCTATGATTCTATGACTTATAACAACATAGTACCTCTGATGGGTTTTTAGAAACATTGATTTGGTACTGTCTCAGAGCAAAAGGTTCAGATGATACATCCTTATTTATGTTGTCAAAATACAGTTTAGACTTAGTCTGACCTATTGATGTGGTCTGATGGTCCATCCTACCTGGTGTTTCCTTATTATTTGAACATATCTTCTTCCTTTTTTTTTGGG
>VWZZ01002596.1:40048-54231 GCA_013399095.1 Psophia crepitans
GGGGGGATTATTCACAATCAAAGTTCTGATATGAGCCAATTTTCAGTAGCAGTTGTTATATTAGGAATGTTATAATTTCATAAAAAAGGGGGAATTAAAACAATTACAAGAAATCTCTGCAAATACTATGCCAAATTTTCTCTTGTGGTCAGCCACCTTGCAATGGTGGCAGAATGAAAGGGCAGAAAACTAGGTCATTATCTTCACAGGGGAAGGTATGTAAGCAGACATAAGCAACCTCTGTAAAGGGAATTATTCTACGGGCTGATGGGTGCCGGATCTGGAATGACCCGTTGCTCTCAGCTTGTGAGTAGCACACTGGAATCTACCATATGTCACTTCTTGGGCTACTTCAACCCTGTGGCTTGGATTTTTTTGTGAATGGAATCCATTTACGCTTCCTTTTCCTCATCATTCCCCAGCTTTTGTCTTCCATGTAGGGAGCCACTTCTGTTTCACCCCTTCCAAAGAGTTGTTGCTTCTGGATGCCGAGCAGGTAATCTCAGGAAGATTTAGTTCAGAGCCCATTCCAATGTATGCCTGTCTTCAGTGCTTTAGTGGTACCCCACCACACTGCGATGGCACTCCTCACCAATAAGAGACTGTATAGAGCTGCACTACACCAAAGAAACGTTGGCTTCCCTAATTTCTCACACTATAATGACATGATATCTTTTCTTTTTTCTTTTCATTTTAATAAAATAAATTACAAGTTTTTCCTTTTCCACTTGAACCAATGAGATCTCACAGTGAAAGAGGACAATTACAAGGTGGTTGTACGCTGGTCAAGAAATTCATATGTGATCTAATAGCTGTTAAAACTTGTAATGCAACCTGGCAGCAAGGAGATACAATGTGGTCTTTAAGCACTCTGTGAGTAGGTAAACATACATGCATAGGCATTCATGTACTTAGAGCATGACATCTTCTGTTAAAAAATAATAAAAATAATTATCAAATAAAACGTGTACTAGAAGTGACCATAAAGCACTAGGTGGCAGACTTGCTATATGGAGAGAAAAATTAAACTCAAGAACATTCCAAGGAGTGTATTTTAGAAGATAAATAACAAGTACCACTTTTAATAAGACAGCAGAGATTTTCCAGATATTTAAAAATTATGTTGAAACTTAAAAGGCATAAACAATAAATTTTAGCTATTGAAAAGGTGTTTGTTTTAGTTAAGTTGTGAGATGTATACCAGCAGTTAGATTCTTTGCTACTGATTTGTAGAATTCGTGTTTCCTTTTGGGACAGCATTAATTTAAACTAAATACATATTGTAATTTTAAAACTGTCATGCTTGACTTAAAATAATGAGTTCCGCCAATTATATCTAACACTGATTGACTTTGATACAGACTGAAACAATTTTTATTATTTATACATACAGTAACAATAATGACTCACACTGTCTTTTGAATATACGGGCTTATACAAATAAATTCTATTTTAAAAGAAATCTTTCTACTGTTTAAAGAGCCTAGTGGAACAGATTATGGTTTAAATCAGACAATTCTAGGATGGTTTGAGAGAAGGTTAGCCTCAGCAAACCTACCAACTCAGAACATATAAAGAGCAACAGAGAAACAGAGTCTTTGCCCTGAGCTAAAATAACCACAAACCAATTGTCGCCTTCCAGAGAATTAAAACAATAACCACACCAACAATCTGAAGCTCCTAATAAAGTATTATGATCTCACTCTGGGCACTGCATACTCATTTGTCAAATGCTATGTTGGCTTGCAGCTTTTATGGACAGGCTAAAGAAGCAGTTTTGCTGCCAATCATTTTCAGGCTTTACTGTGAATTGGAGAATCTTTCCATCTATGTATGTACCACCCTGGACAAACGAGCTTTCTGACTCCTAAGAAGAGAATAATAGATAAACATACATTATAATATATGCAAATAAAAGTCTGAATTAGAGACCTTCATTACGTGATAGACTGTTCCACGGATCCCATAATTATTTTTATATTTATCTTTCAAATATATTATGTAGTGTGACAGTAAAATACCTATTAGTGTAAAATATAAACCAGTATCAATTATGATTATTTATAGAACTATGTTTTGAAAACCTTGATAAGGCAAGAATGAGAGAGACGCAGTGGCGTGGAGAACTCATTCAGAAGAAATACTTTGCTCTGTGGGAACTCTGGCCCATATGTGAAGCGGTTTTTTAAATGAGAAGGAAATAGATGCAAATATCTACATATACACAGTATTTTATTTTGTCTGTATATTGAACTGGGATTCATGGGGATGAATACTTTTTGAATTTTTCTGCTGCTGTGTATACAATGTGTTGTGTATGTGTTTGTTTCCCTAACATGTCCACAAAGATAGGAGCTGTCACTTCTCAAACACCCGGGAGGCCTTCAAGCAACCCAGGACTGGAGTTGTAAAAAGCAAACGGAATAGGAAAGGATCCATCAGTGTCCCTTTACTTTACCTTCTGACAGTGAAGGGAAAACCTTTGTGGTGGTTTTAAAGTTGCATTGCTTCCCATGCTGACTTCCCAGGGAAAAGAGAGAATTCTTGATCAGTGGGACTTCAAGGAAAGATCTCTAGTGAAATTCTGAACCAACTGAAATAGGAAAAAAACCCCACCTTGACTTCAGTAAGTGGATAATGGTTTTTGGGAGAACCTGTGTTGGTTCCTTTAACTGCAAGTTCTTGGGCAAACTAGCATGTCAGCTAGGGTGCTTTTTTCCACTGGCAAATGTGAAGCACTTGAAGATAGTTTAGCCTCTTCCATTATTACAGGCTGAACACCTAATGCAACTGTCTAGTCGTCGTAAGGTACGCTATTCACGTGTCTTGGGCCCTGAACCACTTAATCTTAGCACACGTATTTGTAAAAGTTGAGAGAGCAGTCAGTAATGTTTTCAGCTTTAGAATTGCTGTTGTTAAGCCCTGGCAGAACACTTGAGTGAGGGGCTCTGTAGTATCGTTTAAATAAATTGAGGCTCCTTGCTATCTCAAGATGACAAACCCTTGGATTATATAAACTTTAAGAAATCTTATATTAGGTTAAATGTGAATGTTGTCAAGTTCAACTTGCTGACTGGCTAACTCAGCTCAATTTCAGTATATTATAAAGTAGCTTAGGAGTCCTTGATATTAATTTATTGTCACTTTTTCTTAGCTTGAATTGTGAATATTGTTTTAAAATATGTTCCAGAAATGTAACCCATTGACAGTGAAGTGTAATTTGCTAGTCACGTGGTACAAAGGGTAATACTGACATAAAACGGAAGAGCAAACTGTGTGAGGTCAAAAAGCAGCAGTACACATTAGCAGAATAGATACAATAGCAAACAAGACATTAAGGGAAAGCTGAAAAATGTATCTGTCAAAGAGTATGAAGGTACACTGGTAGAGGAGTAATATATATGTATTTGATTTGTCTTTTTATGTTACGAGTAAATAAATATGCTTTGCTGTGTTACCCCTTAAGGAAATGCCACAGCTGTCAGAATAATTTTGGAAAAATGACAAACCATGCAAAATTGTGGGCAGAAAAATCTTAAAAGGGCAATAATCTCACATTTTTTCCTCGTTAATTAAATCAGAATTTTAGAATTTTACTCTTGTTGAGTAGAAATAGATACTGCTTCTGTATGGATTTGTGAAAATATAGTTAGATGGGTTTGAAAGGGTTAGAGCTTTTCATAGCACTAGGAATGACTAATGAAAGAGAAGATGAAGAGAGGTCGTTATTAGAATGAACAGTAAACTAAATGGTGAAAATGGTAAAATTAAATTGATCTAAGGAAGACAATGTACAACTTCATCATGCATATATGTCACTATATTCATGTTCATTGCCAAGGATGGCCGACTGCAATGTATGGTCTGTGAAGATCGAGTGTAGATGATAGGAACAATCAGTGGTTTTCAAATACCGAGAACAAACAGGCTGTTGGCGTTCACTACAGTTTGCTGTTTCTTTTTACGTGATAATCCATTTCCTAAGAAAAATCTATGTCAAAAAGTCCATGTCTGATATCTATCAAAAAGTAGTGATATCTATCAATTGTTCTATATTAAGCTAATCACCTGAAAAAAAGCACAATAAATGAGGAAGAAGTTTATTCTGGTTTATGCGTTTCAGTTAGCAGTACTTTCTTTCCATGGCCGAAAAAGTAATGAATTAATGAAAGTACAACTGTATCAAGGTCTTGGCTTATAGAAAAAATAGTGCTAGGAAAATAGAATATTTCTTTTAATCTCTGGCAGCTGTTTGAGGTGGAAATTGAGTATTCCAAGTCACTTTCAGAAAGGAGTCAGTGAGCCCTGCTGTGGTGGCCAACATTCCCTCTCAGACAAAGAATAAATCTCCTCTGAAGAGTGGCTGACTGCTTTGAGGTTGAGAAAAACAGCATTTTGGGCTCCATTTTTCCTTCCTTTTTTATTTCCATTTGCTTAGTTTAACCAAGCAGTTTATTAATTTGTGTTCTTAACTGCCAGCCCTACAAGCTAAATTTGTGGCAACTGGGGAAAAGAATCTGGGTTTCTTTTTTCATCAAGTTTGTCACTCCGTACATTACTTTCTGCTAAGGGTTGAAGTATTTCCTCCTATCAGTTTTAAAGGCTGTGTAAGCTGGATTAGGCAATATTATAGATATGTGATCTCACTTGTGAACGTTTGGAATTTTAATATAACGTCAATGGGATTTTTTTCTGAATTGGCGTTCAAGTCTTAGCATGAGCAAAAAGCAGGGAGAATATTGTTTAAATCAGCTGATTTTACTTGAAATATAGGTGATGGTATTTTAAATGAAAAGGTGCTTGTGTTGGTTTTCAAACTTGTAATACAAAAGTGTTCTACTGTCCGTTGTGCAAGCATGGTGATTTAGCATATCATATTTTTACAATAAAAGTGTCTGTTGTAATTCATGACTTTAAAATAGAGACTACACAGTGAGGTATATGACATGCATCATTTCTGTCCAGAATGGAGTGCAGGTTTGCTGAAAATGTTCTGGATTTATTTGCTATAAAAGATTTTGCTTCTCAGAACTAACATATTAAAATTGTTTGAGAAACGGCAAAAAATATTAGCAAAGTTGAAACATCTCAACTTCAATTTATGTTGTGTATTCTATACAAATCACGTGTGGCCAAGCAACGTGGGGTAAGATCTGACATTTGGACTGTAGATTTAAGGCTTCTTAAGCAAAGTTCAACTGTATAATGAAAAAAAGGAAGGGAGAGAATTTTGAAAATGTTGAGATATTACAGGAGCACCTACTTAAACGTGTGTATTTATAGCCAATTTACAAAGTGCACGTTCTGTCTCCTTGTAAGGCCTGATCAGCCAGAGGTTGCCTCTTTAATTGCTGAAATCTGTGTTGAATTATTTAAAAAACAGGACAAAAACTCTGCTAATAGTCCACATGGAAGTTGTTCCGTAAGTAACTTGAGAATGTTCTGAATTTATGTGAAAACTTGAGCATATACAGATATAAAAGCATAAAAAATTTCAAAAATAGTATTTATATTTTTGCCATGACCAGTGTAATTTTATGGGCATTGACCCATTTTAGAAATAAAAATAAATTTCTTTATTCCTGAAAGGAAACAAAGTACCTTATTTGTAGGGATTATACATTAAACTGAACATTATAAGAGCAAGATTTAAAATAACATTAAAGTTTGACTGCTCTCATTAACTATATGACAAGAAACATCCCTCTTTGGCAATAATGCATGAACTCAAGCAATAATTTAATGTTGTTTCTTAGATGTGCCGTTTCAGTTGTCAGAAAAAGCAAATTTGAGATCTCTTCAGTGTGTGCGTACTATGTAATTAAAGAAAAAAATTAGAATCAGGTTAGAGAGTATTGATGCTAGTATATTGCAAAATGTTGTTGCATGTTAGAATTGTAATATTGAGTGTTGTAAAGCTGGTGATGTATCTAGATTGTTATGAAAGAAAATTTCATGGAGAGAGAAATTTGAGCTTCTACCATAATATTTTAATGAGATTTTGCCCTTGATTTTGTGTTTTTCTCCCACTTTTCTGATACTTCAGAATATTACAAGAATTAAGATATTACAAAGCCTATCCGTTCTGATAAAATAAAAGGTCATTTCCTGAGCAGTCCTTACTATCAAGTAATAACACTTTTATTTTTGACTAATCATAATGCCTGTGCCATGAGCTTTGAAATGCTTCATCATCAGAGAAATCTAGACCTTTTTTCTAAAATTGGCATTTAAGTAACTGCCAATTGATGAACTCACTTTTCTTTGTTTCTTTTACTCTTTGTTCATAACTCTCTAGTTCATTGGTTTCCAAACTCTGTTTATGAACCATGGTCCTGTGCAGAACTTGTAAAGGGACCCCGTCAGTTGTTGCAGTGTGTCCAGTTAAGATTTTGGTGAAAAATACATGAAAAAAAATTAGATCTGGCTGTGGTACATGGTTTAAAAACTTTAGAAACAATCTTTGGACTGTATTCTTAAAAGAACCCAAGGTAATTGTATGTATTCCTCAGTTTTTAGATCTCAGCAACAAGTCTTCCCTTGCTTGCTATAACATTTACCTACCTACATATTTACTTCTATGACAGTTACTGTGAGATGTATCTCACCTAACTAGCTTTTTAAAACTTATGTATCCAGCCTTAATTAAACTTCTAGGTATATCTATATTCAGTAGGTAGAATCAAGGGTTACTCCTCTGACCTCTGTGCATATATGTCTTAGAAAAAGATCAGTCATCTTCAGAAAGTTTTAGTCAATAGTAGAGAAAGCCTAGACTATTAGTAACATTTAGCTGAATAAAATTTTAACACAGGTCAGGTTTTTCTGTATCTGGCCCTCTCTTAGGAACAAAATTGAAAACTTTCCAAATAGTGCCTGAAAATTTCATAAGAGAAAAGATTTCTGTTTAAAATAAAATTTAGTTTGGGGCTTTGAGCAACTTGGTCTAGCGGAGAGTGTCCCTGCCCATGGCAGGGGGGTTGGAACTAGATGATCTTTGAGGTCCTTTCCAACCCAACCTGTTCTGTATTTGTATGATTTGCTGATTATGGCACTAATCCCCATGTCTTTTTGTGGTCTTTTTAGCTTTTTTTTTTTTTTTGAAGTACAGTAAAAGAAACAATGAATTGTTATTGCCAAATGTTTCTAAAAAAAATGAACTTCTGTGAAATTCATTCTCACATGCTCTTTCTTTACATGGAAAAAGAGGCATATAAATAGTAAGTGCTGGAGTAGATTAAAGCTCATTCCGCTCTCATTACATTTAGCAAAAATGCAAGTTTTGCTGGTTGGTAGTAAAGACTTCACAGTAAATGAGTTTTTGTTTTGTCACAATGGACAAGTAATGTTAGAGACCAACGTATTTCAGTATAACAATGAAAATGAGGCAGTGGATGACTGTTAGATACAGACGATAGAGGAATGAATCAGGCAGCTGCTCTGAAAGTTCAAAATAATTATCCTGACTGAAAATAAGTCTGGTGGTAACCCCCTAACTTTGATGTAATTCAAGCAGAATTTATTTTGGTCACAAGTGAACATGATTTATAGCATTTGATAATGGAACTTGGTTTCAAAAGCAACATTTTTGCTGATAGAGAGGAATATGAATAGAACCGTTCTCAACAAGCTCTTACTGGAATTGGAGAACAATCAGTAGAAAGAGCAGGAGAGAGACAAACTGCCTGTGAAATGAAGAGGCAAGAGTATGAATTTTAGAATCAGCATGAATAGAGATATCCCTAAATAGAAAAATGTGGGAAGACTGACTTGTGATGGGTCTGATGTTGGAGTCGTGAGGGAGGTTCCGACACTGACTTTAAAAGTTATTTCAAGAAGTAAAAATAGAAAAGCACTATTTTATGAGGTTTCTATTCACAAAATTAGTTATTGTAGTTGGGTAATACAGAATTCTGATGAAAATGTACCAACTCAGGCACGTGATCGTCTGTTTGCCTTTTAGTGTAATAAAGATATTGAAATAATGTTACTTGTGGAAGGGAAATATAATTTCTTTTCTGTAGTCTTAAAAGTTTTTATTAATATGTATGTGGTTGTACATAAGGCCAGCCATTTATTCAGGGAATGAAGAAGGTTTCCATCTTTTTGCTACCCCTCCTTTGCTACTAAACATTTTCATTTTCTGTTTCATGCCTAGTACTCTAAATAGTGTATCATTTCTTCTTTCAGCTGTAGTGACTATCCATCTGTTAGCATTTCAAGTTGACCATAAAGATTGCCTTTGAGTAAGGACATGCTGAAATCTTTTGATGTCCATTACCCTGGTTTTCAGCATAATTTAATTGTTTTTAGAAGTTAGCAGAAAAAAAAAAAAGTTGAAAAGAACACTTTAGTCATTGACTGGGTAAAGATTATGTGATCCTCACCTAAAATGAAATGTGATAATTAGGTTGTAGTTGGGAATATGTTGTAAGTGGGTCTGGTTGCCTGCTCTGTTCATATGGTTGTCTGACATATATTGCAGTAGTTTTGGCTTAGAACTTTTGCTAAACTTTTGGAACCAAAATGCTGGACGCATTTCTCAGAAATTTTGTGTATATACGAAAATCTTTTGCATCTTGTTCGGTTTTAGAAATGTGCATCAAGAAATGATCTGACAGGAGCCATGGGAGAATGGCCAGTAGCCAAAGACATAAAGCACATGAACGTGTCCAGTTATATGTGTTCTTGTTCCCTTTCTGGGAACTCAGCTTCATTCTTTGCTCTCTGCTGAGAGAAGTGAACTGGGATGCTCTACTGGAAAGATTTAGTGAAAGGGAGAAGCTGTCTTAAATTTAAAGCAGTTGTTAGGAATTTACTCCAGCCTGATTCTTAAAAGTACTTAATAAAACCCCTTTACTGAAATATGCTATTTAGACAGTGGGTGCCAGGAAAGTGGAAGAATTAAGGATGCTGACACAATCATTTTTGATTTGCTGCTTTATTAGGGCACGACTGTATGATTTTTAATAACTATTAAATACATACTATTACATAACTATTAAATTACATACTATTTTCCAAGGAGTTTTCTTTCTACAATGTGTGGGATGAATTTGTTTGCGGGGGATGAATCGGTGATCATGTAATAGAAAGATGAATGTATGTTCCTTTCCTATTTTGTTGTAAAAGTGGGAAGAATTACAATGAATGGTGGAAGGAAGTGCAAAATAAGAATGATCATATATAGTGTTCTATAATTTGACATATTATGAAAAATCAAACTCTAGGTATTTCAGATTGGCTGCTCATGATTTATGGATATTTTTGTCCTTGGTCTCTTTGTTTCATTTCCTGTCCTATAAAAGGGGACTAATAATGCCTGCTCATCTCACAGTAATGTTGTAACAAATTCATTAACTTTTCTGAAAAACTTAGAAAATTATAGTGATGAGTACTATAGAAAGCCACATTGGAAATTAATTCCATCTTTAGAAAAGTATTTGTGTAGTGTGTAGTAAATGAGGCATGGGCCAAACACTGAGTACATAGAACAAAGTGTTGAATAGCTGTCCATTAAGTGAGCACTCACCCAAAAATAATTCACAGGCACCCTTGATTGTAGTGGTTCATTTTACAGACATAATATTCCTCTTCAACATACCTTTTTGTATTTAACTTTATCACTAATTTATACTAAACCTATCCCATTTTTTAAAAAATTTTTAAAAAAACCTTACCAATGTAATTATATATTCTTAGAGAGCTGTAGTGGCACTCAGAAGTACTGAAACAGAATTTCAAATATCTCAAGACTTTCTGTCTGGCCTTTGTTCTTTTGGGAACATTCTGGCATTTTAGAAAACACAAAGTTTTCTTTTAATACATAAGCTTGAGTATGGGAATAGCTCAGTTCCATATTAATATTAACCATATTAAAAGTCATGGGTCTTCATTAAAGAGAGAGAACTGTTTCTTGAAAATTAACAGCAATACTAGGATTAAATGATTGCTTTGAAATTTATTTTTCTCATTTAATTAAATGGCTTTCTTTGACTAATTATTGTTGTGTTCTCACGTGCACTCATTACTGACATTTTGAATTGATTTTAATGACTCCTTTTGACTGTGAAAACAGTCAAGGGTTTTGAAAAAATCAAAATAGAGATGTGAAAAGACTCAATAACCATAAATCCTTGTTATATTTGACCACTGATGATGTCAGGGTGGTACTGTGGTCTTATCTCCCAATGTTCTTTTTCTGTTTTAGTCAGTGATTTTTGATACAGAATAAAGCAACATGCCTGGGAACAGAAATTAAACTGTAGGACTCCCCTCTCCCTGCTGAGTGCTTGGGTCATCTGACTTCCTCCGGTCCCTTGTCCTCTGTGTGCAAATTGAATCTTTTTTCCCTGGTAGTGTGAATCCTTCTGCCACTTCTCCCTTACCCGAACTAAGGTGAAGGGGCACAAACCCTGCTAGGCAAAAAGAGGAGGAGTGGGGTTTGATAACTATCAGAAAGGCGGCAGCCTCCTACATGTTTTCCCGCTGAGAGCTCAGAAGAGAAGGCTACGCCGCAGTGATGTGGTGGCTGATGTTTGTGCTGAACTCTGTAGTAGCTGTGGTCGGGATGCACTCGGCTGACTCCTGGAGAAACTTTGGCTCAGCTTGCAGATACCAAATACTGTGTGTGGTGGAGAATTAAGATCTGAGCTGTGGGCTCTGAGTTTATGTAGAAGATTTCTATGTCCTCAAGAACTTTTCCTGTGAAACTTTAGTTTTAGCCATAAAAGATCAAGGAGTTTATAGATTATACTCTAGTGTATGGCTGTTTAAATTCCATCTGCTTGCCACCTGAGTCACCTTGAGTCTATCTTATGTCAGACTTGAGATGAAGATCTGGGCTGCATATCTGATCCAACAACTCACTAGACATCTCACAGTCACTTGTACCAGCACGAAGTGGGAAGGGGTTACTGCTGTTGTGTTGTGATAATGGTTCAGTTTCTTTCCCTTGCCCATTGGTTTAGGGAAACTCCGAACATCAGTTTTTTAAAAAAAATATTTGTTTCAAACATATTAAGTGGGAAAAGGTAAACATGGAGCATATTGATGGCATTAAAAAAAATTAAATTTTACTGAAACTAAGGTGAAACTGTCTTTTGCATATTTCTAGAAGATCAGAGATATGTAGAAGAGCAAGTTTATTCTTTTATAAATGATCTGTTTCAGGTAAATTATTTTTCAGTTAACTGTTTTAAAAATAAAAGAATGCAACACTCATTCTGTAATGTCATTAACACTTTTTTCCATAGAGAAGAGTCTATGCAGTGCTCAAGACAGTTAGCTACCTAGTCTCTTTGGGAAATCGTTATAACTAATTGACACTTTGTGATTTTAAAATGTGTTGAGAATTAAATGTAGGTAGAGGAAATGTACTTTGAAAGAAGTTGTGATTCGTATTTTTGATTATTTTTTTTTAGTTCTTACAGAAAACTGAGAGAGTCACCAAAATAAAGCACAGAATGCATCAATGGTACTTCTAGAGAATCGAACATTTTCCCCTATAATTCACTGAAATAATCCTATAAGTTTATATATTTAATTTTTGGATGTAAACAGCCATTGATAATTCTTTGATTGCTAGTGGTGGTGTTTGAATTTGTTTATTTTATTTTCAGAGTTCACTAGATTCTGCAAACAGTTATAAAATCTTTTTTTCTATAGGTCAGCCAGACAAAAATTATAAGATTCCTTTTATCAGGTGTTGCTCATATGGCAGTTTGATGAGTACGTTTAGTATTTGTTATCTTGGTGCTGTCATTGTCATCCCATGCTACAATGTAAATGCAGTGAGATTTTTTTAGTTTCTGTTTATATGTGATCCAAATTTCTTTTCTAATTGAAGCAATCTGTTGGCTGTGCATCTTTATAAACAGAAGCACTTATGAAATGTCTCCTGTTTATGTAAAGGTTAAAAATACTTACGGTGGCTTTTCAAAGGTTTAAAGTACAAACAAAAATACGCAGAGTAAAATCTCAGGCTTCTCTAAATTCCTGACTGTAAATATACACAACAGTATCTATCAATAGGATATACTGAATGTACTTTAGCTATTTCAACATTTAGCTATTATACATTTGGCTATTTATATATTCAACTATTCAGAACAGGTTGTACTCTTGCAACTAAATTTTACTTTAAATTTTGTATTTATTTATAGGCTAAGCTGTCTAGGCTGCATGACACTATGAATTGGGATATACGGTGTGAAGTACTATGTAACTGCTTAGTTTGTTTCTGTGCATTTATGATCTGTTGGCATAGATTATGTTTTAGGGTTATGTTCAGGATGGAGCTTGGCAGTGGGAAGGAAAGCTGTTCTGCCTGCTGCAGCCTGTAGAAGGTGAAGACTTCTGTAAGAGAGGGAGGTGTTATTTTCCCTGATTGCTGCTGAATACATGTGGGGGAAGTCTCCTAAGGTATAGGATGAAACAGATGGAGAGAGGGAGGAAGGAGAGCGAGACAGACAGCAGCAGGATGCAATAGATAGAGGAGAGAATTCTTTACGATCCCTTTTAATTTCTACTGTCACTTTGAATTTCCTCTTAAATTAGTTTTAATAAAGTCTAGCTTTAGAGCCTGCCAGAGATTTGGGATGTGCAAATTTTGACCAATCAGAAAGTATCCTGAGTATGAAAAATGAACCTTCCTCCAAGCTGTGAAACTTCTTCAGCATACTTTTCCGGTCCTCAGAAAGGTGGGGAGCTCAGTGTCAGCTCTTTCACTTGCACCTGACTTGGTTTGCACTGTGGAATCATATAACTGCGCTGCATTCAAGTCATACACGCTTAAGGTTTCTTCACTGAATTGGAATCGTCTATGAAGAGATACGCATTTCTGTCTCGCAGCATCCAGTCTGAGGCCAAGATAGAGATTTAATGGTGAAGATCATCTCTTCCCATTTTGTGTGGCTGGCTTGGCATAAGTTAAAAGTCCTTTGGCACCTTTGAAGAATCCCAGGTCAAGTTCCATGTGTTGGCTCTCAGAACTCTTGAATAACACAAGCTGTGTTGTTCAAAGCTCTTTGAGTACTACAGAGTAGATAAGGACTACTGTGTGGGATACATCTTTGATCCTGTTAATGAAGTGATTACTACTTAATAACACCATAAAACACTTTGGGATATTTTGAGTATAAAAGGTGCTATAGGTAACCAACTCTTACTGTTTTTCATTATTTACTCTTTCAGCTATATTGTAGGCAAAAATGCAGTAAAAAAGTGGCAGTATTTTTCTGATTTGTTACAGATGGTTAAAGTTATGAGTAACTGTATAGTTTAACATGTTTTATCAATGTAAGGTCTTCTGCATTCCTTGAAAAACAAGTTCCTATTTTCTTAACTTTTAGTAAGTAAAACATGAATTTAAAAAAAAAATAAAAAAAGAAAACAAACAACGGCAAAACAACAGCAGCAACATCAAACCCTAGGAATAAAGTAGTCATATTTAGTAGTATAGATGACTATTTAAAGTAGTCATCATTTATCCTTGGCACTGTCACCAGGCACATCAAGGATAAGAAGGTCATTGGGAGCAGTCAGCATGGTTTTACCAAGGGAAAGTCACGCTTGACCAACCTGATAGCCTTTTATGAGGATGTAACCAGGTGGATGGATGATGGAAGGCAGTGGATGCGGTCTATCTTGACTTCAGTAAGGCATTTGACACCGTCTCCCATGGCATCCTTGCGGGTAAGCTGAGGAGGTGTGGCCTGGATGATCGGGTAGTGAGGTGGATCGTACACTGGTTGGAAGGTAGAAGTCAGAGGGTTGTGGTCAATGGGGCAGAATCTAATTGGAGGCCTGTGACTAGTGGAGTCCCTCAGGGGTCGGTACTGGGACCAGTGCTGTTCAATATTTTCATCAACGACCTTGATGAGGGAACAGAGTGTACCCTTTGTCACAACAGAGTGACACAAAACTGGGAGGAGTGGCTGACACGCCAGCAAGACCTCGATAGGCTGGAGAGCTGGCGGGGAGGAACCTGATGAGATTGAATAAGGGCAAGTGTCGGGTCTTGCATCTGGGAAAGAAGAATCCCATGTGCCAGTACAGGTTGGGGACTGACCTGCTGGAGAGTAGTGTAGAGGAAAGGGACCTGGGAGTCCTGGTGGACAGAGGGATGACCATGAGCCAGCAATGTGCCCTGGTGGCCAGGAAGGCCAATGGCATCCTGGGGT